>JAODAL010053451.1:0-25288 GCA_025379985.1 Phyllomedusa bahiana | reverse complement strand
TGTTGGGTTTGAAAAACTTTTTCCGGCACATTTTAATCTGGGGTCATGCAGGTTTGGGGCTCATGCTGTGGCCCAGGACAGGGATAGTCAATGTCCAGTGAAACTAAAATAGTGGTAGAAAGGCTCCTTTTTCCGACACTTTTAATTGTGTGGGTTAATGCAGGTTTGGTGCTCATGCTGCGTTCCAGGACAGGGATATTCAATGTCCAGTTCAAGTAAAATGATGGTTCAAATAATACTGCCTTCTGGCACTTTTTTAATTTGTAGGTGATGCAGGTTTAAGGGTCATGCTGTGGTACAAGACAGGGATAGTGAATGGTGTGTGACTTTTTTTCTGTGGCTTTTATAGCCTAAGTGTTGTGCCTAAGATGTAGCAGGTATCCAGTTGACTGTTGTGGCTGTTAATTCCAGCTTCTCAGCCCTGTTTGGGTGTAAGAATGAGGTGTGTTGTTGCTCTCCCATAGACTTTAATGGTCATCGCTCATAATCAACTGCTCACTATCGAAAAACCTTATCGATGGTGGCCGACTATCGCCCGATGTCGATAGCCAACGTAATTGATCAACACTAGTTGCTGACTTTGTTCCACCCTGACATTTGAAGAACGTGAAGCAGTCGAAACAGATGTCTCCAGTTGATCAATCAGCATGGTCTACAATTCCTGCATTTTACTCTCTCTTTGGGTGGGTGGAAGGAAAGTGCTGAGTTTCGCTTTGTAACGGTGATCGAGGAGGGTTGCCACCCAGTAACTGTTGTTGATTTTGATGGCCTTAATGTGTTGGAGGAAATGGAGCATCCAAGCACTCATGTGAGAGATGGAGCCTTGATTTCCAAAGCCTCTGGGTCGAGGGGCACTAGCAAACTGATCTTCCTCATCTTCCTCCTCCACCTCAAATCCGTGCCAACCTCTTTCCAAGGCAGGGACATCGGTAACGTTGGTGTCCAGGAATACCTCATCCTCCGCTTCCTCTGCCTCAGCTTCAACACAGCCCTGACTTGCCTCAGATGCTGTACCCTGAGAGCTGAGGCACTGCCTTGCACCAGCCCTGGACCTCGAACCACCGCCTAATGAAGACCGATAAAGTTGTGAAACTGTCGGGCCTTCTGGATTCGACGGAGAGAAAGACTCTGTGACCGCATCTGTCTCCGTCTCCTCCTCCGTTGACGGGGAGGCCAAGCTGACGCTGTAATGCAGCAAGCCGGGATGAAGCAGGGTGCGAACGGCGGAAGTGCAAACTCAGACCTCGAGCCTTCCTCAGCAGGCAATCTAGACCCAGGTAGCGCTTTAGAAATTTCTGGACGACGAGGTTCATGACGTGTGCCAGGCAAGGGATATGCTCCAGCCTACCGATCTTAAGGGTGACCAGGAGATTTTGACCATTATCACACACCACCTTGCCTGGCACAAGGTTCTTGTCATCCAGCCAGCGCTCTGAATGCGTGTTTTTAAATTACAGGTGGTACATCCCACATATTGTTTCTTTTTTTTTTTTTAATTGACAATTTTTATTGATTTTTTCAATTATTGTAAAAAAACAAGTAAAACAACAATGCAAATTGACACCTGAGAAATATAGTACACGTATAAGGCATGTGTGAATCAGGCATCGAACATATTCAATCAAACTTAAACGGAAGGAACATTGAGGCTGTGAATTAGACAAGGCTTACACGGTTACTCATTAAGCCATAGGTCAAAGACTTCCAGCCTCATCAATAAGTAACAACACAAAACATATAGACGTAGGACATGACACAAAAGGTGTTAAGGGGGGGGGGGCGGGCGGGGGGATGGTGGAAGGAAGGGAAGGGTTCTGGTCAAGATGGTCCAACAAACGGGTGCAGGTCCCATGCGTACCAGATTTTATTAAATGAATCCAATTTATCATGGAGCAGGGCAGTTAGGAACTCCATTCGCCGTATTTCTGTGAACCTCTGACAGAGATCCCCTCTACTTGGTGGCGTGGTCTGACGCCATCTACCTGAAATTAGGCACCTGGCTCCTGTGAGGATATGTAACATAAGTTTGGAGTCCTGTTTAGATAGACCCCTGACCGGTCCACTCAGTAAATAGGTAAGAAGGTCCAATGGGATCCGTACCCCCAAAACCTCAGTTATAAGCTCCCTGACCTGTGACCAAAAGGGTTGGATAATCGGGCAATCCCAAAAGATATGCGGCAGCGTACCCACTGAGGAGCAACATCGCCAGCATACCGATGGGAGCTGAGGGTTCCATTTGTGCAGGACCTCCGGTGTATGGTACCAAAAGAATAGTATTTTGTATAGATTTTCTTTATGCTGTATACATACTGAGGATTTCGCCACTGTGTTCCAGATCACTTGCCATGAGGAGAAGGGTATTTCCCTACCTAGGTAGTTTTCCCATTTGGCCATGTATTTGTGTGTGGGGGTTTCAGCAGAGGGCGGGTCTGAAAGAATGCAGTAGATTGTAGAAATGAGACCCTTAGTACTGTGGCCCGCTTTACAGAGCTGTTCGAAAGAGGTCGGGATCGAGAGGGTAGATGTGCCAAACATGGAGGACATGAGGTGAGTTATCTGGAGGTAGTGAAATCGGGATCTCTCAGGGAGATTATCGTCCCTCTGAAGGGTGTCAAACGGAATCAGCCTCCTGTCTCCGGCCCTAGCAATATCCACAAATCGAAACAGCTCACGCCCCAGCCACGGTCTTGCAACAAATCCAGATGAGCCAGCAGGGAAAAGGGGTGTGCACAAAAAGGAGGTCATGGGTGAAGCTTTGGAAGCTAACTGAAATCTAGTTCTGCACTGATTCCATATCTGCTGCGTGAACTTGATTGGGCCCAACAGGGATCCCAATGAAGGGAGAGGCTTCGAATGCCATAGAAGTGCATTGGGGTGGGTGGGTGCAAGCCACAGCTTTTCTATCTCCATCCACTTGGTGTATGCTCGGAAGGATGACCAAGCTGGGATACAACGCAAGTGGGTGGCCCAGTAGTAGTTGAGTATATTAGGGACCGCCAATCCCCCACGCCGCCTACTGGCCATCATAACACTTTTGGCCACCCTATGCCTGCCCTGGGCCCATATGAATCTTAGGATAGCTGCCTGTATGGAGCGTAGCTCACTCAGAGGGATCATTACCGGGAGAGTCTCAAATAGGTAGAGGAGTTTTGGTAAGATGGACATTTTGACTGAATTAATTCTACCCAGAAGGGAGAGGGGAAGGCGGTGCCACCTAAAGAGTTTATCTTTCAATTCTTTAAAGAGGGGGGGGGGGGGGGAATTAGCTCTATAGAGGGAGGGATATTGATCTGTTATCTGGATACCCAGGTATTTGAGCGATTGGGTTTGCCACTTGTAGGAGTAATTATTTTTGAGGGAGGATGAGACCTCAGGGGGCATGTTGATTGGAAGGGCCTCTGTCTTTGAGGTGTTGATCTTATATCCCGAGAGGGCTCCAAATTCAGCAAGAAGGGCATGAAGGGTAGGTAACGTGGTATGTACGTCAGTAAGGGTCAACAGAATATCGTCCGCGAAAAGGGACAATTTAAACTCCTTACTTATCCCTAACTTATCCCTAATCCTTATGCCCTTGATATCTGGTTGAGCCCTAATTGCTGCTGCAAGAGGTTCTATGCACAACGCAAAGAGGAGTGGGGAGAGCGGGCAGCCCTGTCTAGTACCATTTTTAATTCCAAAGGTATCAGAAATATAGTGAGGGAGTTTAATGGACGCCGAGGGAGAAGAGTATAAACCTCTGACTGCCGCCAGGAAGGGACCAGAGAACCCGTACGCCGAGAGAGCCTCAAAAAGGAATGGCCACTGCAGCCTATCAAAGGCCTTCTCAGCATCTAGGCTGAGGAGTAAGGCCTGCTGCGCATGGTGGTTAACAGCATCCACCAGATTAATAGTGCGCCTCGTGTTATCTTCCCCTGCCTGAAGGGACTAATCCTACTGGTCCCTGTGTATCAATTGAGGGAGCCAGTGGTTCAGTCTGTTGGCCAGGATTTTGGTATATATCTTCAGGTCAGAGTTGAGCAACGCAATCGAGCGGTAGCTAGCACTGTCTGCTGGGTCCCTTCCTGGTTTGTGAATCAAATTTATATACGAATTTGACATGGAGTTGGGAATGGCAGCTCCCTCCCGAAATGAGTTATAGAGTTGCAGCATATGTGGGGCTAAAATATCTGAGTAAACTTTAAAGTATAGATAGGGTAATCCATCCGGGCCTGGGGCTTTACCGGACGGAAGGGCCTTAATGACTTCCTCTATTTCCTCTAATTGAATGGGAGCACCTAAGAAGTCCAACGCCTCCTGCGTGAGCGATGGCAACGGGTATTTTCGTAGAAATTCCCGGATAACAGTCTGGGCTCCTATTCCATGGCCTGGGAGGGGCGAGGGCATCGCATAAAGTTCAGAGAAAAAACCAAGGAAGATTTCAGGAATGGACTTTGGGTCATACCTTAGTGTACCCTCCTTGTTCTTAAGTGCTTGAGGCATTGATTATATTGAGCGCTCTTTCAGTTGCCTTGCTAATAGCGTGTGGGCCTTGTTCCCATACTCATAATACCTTTGTTTCGAGTAGAGAAGAAGCTTCTCCACACCCTGCAGGGCTAGCTCCTTAAGGCTATTTCGAACTGAGACTATACGTCTCAAAGTTGAAACCCTAGGGCATAGTGCCATTTTGCTTTCCAATCCCTTTAGGAGGGTGCGTAGTCTGGTGGATCTTTCTATGGTATCTCTTTTAAGCTTGGTGCCTAGGGCAATGCAATTGCCTATAAAGACTGCCTTGTGGGCCTCCCAGAGGACGGATGGCGTAGAGACAGAGCCCACATTCAGATCAAAATAGGAACTGAGCGACTCACGCAACTGCTCCTTCGAGGTTGCCTTTTTAATGAGTGTTTCATTCAGCCTCCAATGACATAGCCACTGAGCTGGGAGCTGTAAATTTAAATTGACCGTGACTGGGGCGTGATCCGACCATGTTATGGGCTCAATGTGGGAACCCTGTAGAGCCCTAAGTGTTGGGACATTGCCAAAAAAATAATCAAGCCTAGTGTGCATTTGATGAGGGTGGGAGAAAAAAGAGTACTCCTTACTTTTAGGATGATTGATCCTCCATAGGTCGAACAGACCGTGGGAACGAATGAGCTTTCTAAAGGCTGTGGACAATCTGGCAAGTGTAGGATTTGGGGTCTTTCCACCCATACTACATCTATCCATGGATTCCGAGAAAATCATATTAAAGTCCCCCCCAAGGAGCAAGGCTGCAGAGGAAAACTTTGCTAGCTTAGAGAAGACCCTATTTAGGAAGGGGACTTGTGAGACATTTGGCGCGTACACATTGCATAATGTAATCGGTTTGCCCTCTAATGTAGCTTTAAGGATGATGAACCACCCATCCGGGTCAGCCAGCGATGCCTCAACCTGCAATCTACAGGTGTTGGCTATTAGTATAGCCACTCCTGCCCTCTTCCTGTCATTAAATGCAGAAAAAGCGGTCAGAAAAAGCATTGTTTCTGACATGCATTACAAGTTATTAAATATACCACAAAACGGGTATTGCAATTGATATATGTGGTTATGTCATATTTGTATCCAGTAGTAATAGAATGGAATTCTTTCGAAACTGTCACATAATTGCATGCGATACATTTTGAATTGCCACATTTATACATGCCTTTGTTACTTAGCCAAATGGGAGTAGACAACGTTAGATTAGATGAAAAATTACTAGGGGACAACATCGATCTCAAATTTTGACCTCTCCTAGAAACAAACTGAACCTCATCTTCACTGATAAACCGCTTATTACCCTCTTGATCTAATATGAGGGGAAGATATTTCTTGATAATATTACAAATAGTACTGAACTGTGGACTATATGTGGTGGTAAATATAATCTTATTTTTGTCCCGATTGACATTCTGTCCCCTCTCTTTAAGACGGTGATCTCTTGGAATATATGATAACCTCTCACTAGTTTTCTTTAGCAGCCATTTGGCATACCCTCTTTTACTAAGTCTATCTTGCGCCTCTTTCTTAAAAACTAGAAAGACTTCAGGATTGGAGCAATTCCTCAAAAACACGCATTCGGAGACATATATCTGATGCTAAAAAATCCCTCTCATTAGGCATGTCTATGGTCTCTAAACATTTTCACGACATACATCAAGGAGATACCACTAGCCTTACATTCCTAGGTATAGAAAGGGTTAATAGACCTGCTCATGGTGGGGACCATAGGAAAAAGCTATTAGCACGAGAAGCTTGGTGGATGTTTCAATTGGGCACCAGGTATCCAGTTGGGTTGAATAAAAGATATGACCTCATTAGCCAATAATAGTGTATGCCAAGCTAATCGCATTGTTTATTGTTGTCTTTTTAAATTGTATTTGGTTTTATATACATTATTTGTTTGTCCGATCATGTGATGTTCGTCACGTGTACTGGATATGGGATATTTAAACCCTGGCTTCTGTGTTCAAGAGTATTCCATGAATAACGAGCGTTTTTGCTCCGAAACGTGTCGGTCCCATGCGATTTTTTCCTAACATGCTTGTATACTTTTAATATGAATCTATAAATAAACTTCGGAACTTTTTATATACTTACGAAGCGTTCTCGCTGGACTTCTTCCCTTGCTCTTCGTGTTGTCTGGACAAAGTGCTTTCTGTCCGTCCGTGCGTGAACTACCGGTATCTACAACCAGGTGAGCTGACTACCCTATACTCTGTTTCTATTACATTACCATAGGGTTTTCTGCTCACGTAGCTGCTTGAAGGAGAGATTGGGATCCAGGCAAGCAGCTTCAAACTGGCCACTGGAAGAGACTCCCTCTTCCCTTTAACTACAAGGTCTTCTTATTCTCTGAATGGCTGGCATAAGTGATTAGTCACAGAATAATTGTTCATATGTGACTTAGGTTTTCTCATGCAAATTTCCCTGGGAATATTAGTGGTTCTCACCCATTCTATATTATATTACCCGCTTACCATCTGCCTTTGTATGAATATTCCCAGCATTATTAAACAAACGTGTATATATAATATATATATATATTAATAATGAAATATATATATATATATATTATATATATATAATATATATATATATATATATATATAAAGGCTTTCTCACACTGATAGTGAAAGGTTTTTTGCCGTCCATCTGCAGAGACCAAACCATCCTCAGATGGGGGTTTGGCATCTCAAAAGGCTCTCATGTATACAAAAGCAAAAAAATGCGCAAAAGACTTATGTTTCTGGAAAAGCACTGAGGTATATACCGTTAATTCATTTATATCTCTACACATCTATCCATATCTATCTATATATATTGATCAATGTATATCTACACATATATATGTATATACATAACCATTAATATTTTAACCCTTACAACACTGTTCACAGCCATGAAACTTGTATTGCTACTACATTCCACCTTTAGATGTGTACAGTGTTGTATGCAAACCTATCAGTTGTTGTTCAAGATAAAGGATCTTGCTTTTTATTCTCTTAGCCCAACAGTAAGAAATGGAAAAACTAACCAGTAACAATAAAGGAACTATAATGATAGGGTGAGTTATAATATGTAAAAAGTTTCCCCATGACCATGACCAATTCCAAATTAAAAATGAATCCCACCAATGGTGCGATGAAGAGGTATCGGTTGCAGCAACTGCATCAAAGACTCTCTTCTTATCAACTTTAATTTGCAGATAATGAATTGTTTTTCACAGTTACTTGCTTAATAGCATTACCCCAGCTTTTGAGCTGTTCTATGACATTTTTAAACTTCTCCAAATGTACAAATGATACAACTTTGGGAATATTTACTGGTTGACTAATGCCTTTCCAATGTGTTGAATTGTCCACTGAGAAGTTCATATCTTTTTCCTCCTAACGATCAACAACTGCATTTTAACATTTCTGTCGGCCAAAACCCCCCTGGACTTTGATCTATTTGGTCATCACTCCATTTATAATTGTTTGCAACTACACAAGCTGCACTTGTCCCTATTGGTAAACATCAGTATTTAAAATTGGGTATCTATGCCAAACACAGTTTCCTGTAATATTATGCAAGCATGGTTGAGGTACTCTACCATGCAGTACACACACCATGCCTTCCTGCCAAACGTCACACTCTTCATCAGTTGTAGTCCAGTTGGCCTCATCAATCCATTTTGCTGATAGCTCTAAAAACCACCAGGTATCACCAACATATTGTGGTAAAACATAATAATGACACCAGTAGTGATCTAACATTCTAGGCTGGGCAGTGTGTAGCTTAGCTACACAAGAATTTCTGCTACATTTAAATGATTTAAGAAAAAGAAAAAAGTGGACCCGGTGCACGTGGAGAGTAAAATAAAGCCCGAGCTAAAGGCTTATTTAAAAAAGTTTGTAAATTTATTCTTAAGGGATTGCCTTCACAAAATTAAAAACATGACATAAATAAAATAAACTGTATGCGTTTCACACGTGAACCCTTGCTTCCTCAGAAGTATACATTAAAGGATGTTTAAACTCACTTTATATAACAGTAATGTGAGCTTTGTTACCTGTCAATCAAGTGACGTGGGGGGTTAGGTGATCAAGGATGAGCTGAAGAGGATCAGAGAAGATTGGAAGATGAGCTATCATCAATCAGGTCTCTGTGAAGATCGCTATAGTGTTGAAGACGTTGTGGGCACGGTGAAAGTGAAAATAGTGGATGATGAGAAGATATTAATTACACTTAACAAGTTTGAAAAAAGAGTTGTTTTCCTGAACATGTATATCCGTGATGTAGATAAATCATGGGTATATTAGGTTAGAAGTAATGGGATGTAAATAAATCCCAAAAATGGTGGATAGATATGCAATAGAAATAAGACGTGTTACATTAGCCAATAAGCGATCGGGCGGGTAATATAAAAGAACCAATAGGAAAGCTGGGTGCTTTTTAAAATGAAGAAGCGCCATTAGATAGAATTTAAAGCGCCAAAAAAGCTTGCTAATATTTAAAATGTGAGGGCTGAATACTGATTGGTCCGAATATATGGAGGTAAAAACAAAAGGACCAATAGCAATAGGGAAATAGAAGTGACTGTGATAGGTGCTTATGAGACGCGGTATTTATGAAAGAACCAATGGAAAGAGTGCCTACTCTCTATGGGAAAATGAGTGGGGGGAAATACGAAGTAACCAATCATGTTAGAGATTTCACGTAGCAGTAAGAAAATAATTTAAAACTTGGCAAAGATATTATATAACTAAAATAGCTCAGGCAAAGGTATTCTGATACACTTCTTATCCCTACTAGATAGTGTAAAGAATAGCTAAACGTAAAGCTAATCACGGCCCATATTTAACACAATAGATAGAAACAATGAAAAATTAGATGAATACATGTTATATATTGTGGATACATAATGTATACATTCTAGGGTGTAAAGTCTGGAGTGCCTATATCCCTATATCAAACCCAGGAAGCTCTGCATGTGGCTTTGTAATAGCATTTGTAATAGCATCCGCACCACTACAGTATGTGGGCAGAACATCCCGTTCTTTACATATCAGCTTGAACGGGCACCGGGTCTGTGTAAAATGGGGCAACATCTTACAAAGCGTCTCCCAACACTGCAGTGAGTCCCATCAAAAGGACTTCTCCGTTTTACTCATCACACCTATAGACGCTATACCTTTAAATCAACCAAACAGACTACACACCCTGCAAAGGAGAGAGATGTTCTGGATCTAACGACTCCAGAGTTTACACCCCAGGGGCTTGAATGATGCTACCGAACTCATTTATTAATCATATAGTCTAATGAATCATCTAACGTGTGCCGCGATATGGATATTGTTACCATCATTTACACTGTTGCAAAAATGTCTACATTATGTATCCACAATGTATAACATGTATTCATCTAATTTTTCATTGTTTCTATCTATTGTGTTAAATATGTGCCGTGATTAGCATTACGTCTAGCTATTCTTTACACTATCCAGTAGGGATAAGAAGTGTATCAGAATACCTTTGCCTGAGCTATTTTAGTTATATAATATATTTGCCAAGTTTTAAATTATTTTCTTACCGCTATGGGAAATCTCTAACATGATTGGTTACTTCGTATTTCCCCCCACTCACTTTCCCATGTATTTTCCCATAGAAAGTAGGCACTCTTTCCATTGGTTCTTTCATAAATACCGCATCTCAAGAGCACCTATCACAGTCACTTCTATTTCCCTATTGCTATCGGTCCTTTTGTTTTTACCTCCATATACTCGGACCAATCAGTATGCAGCACTCACATTTTAAATATTAGCAAGCTTTTTGGCGCTTTAGATTCTATCTAATGGCACTTCTTCATTTTAAAAGCACCCAGCTTTCTTATTGGTTCTTTTATATTACCCGCCCGATCGCTTATTGGCTAATGTAACATGTCTTATTTCTATTGTATATTTATTCACCATTTTTGGGATTTATTTACATCCCGTTACTTCTAACCTAATATACCCCTGATTTATCTACACCATGGATATACACTCACCGGCCACTTTATTAGGTACACCATGCTAGTAACGGGTTGGACCCCCTTTTGCCTTCAGAACTGCCTCAATTCTTCGTGGCATAGATTCCACAAGGTGTTGCAACGATGCTCAATTGGTACCAAGGGGCCCAAAGAGTGCCAAGAAAATATTCCCCACACCATGACACCACCACCACCAGCCTGAACCGTTGATACAAGGCAGGATGGATCCATGCTTTCATGTTGTTGACGCCAAATTCTGACCCTACCATCCGAATGTCGCAGCAGAAATCGAGACTCATCAGACCAGGCAACGTTTTTTCAATCTTCTACTGTCCAATTTCGATGAGCTTGGGCAAATTGGAGCCTCAGTTTCCTGTTCTTAGCTGAAAGGAGTGGCACCCGGTGTGGTCTTCTGCTGCTGTAGCCCATCTGCCTCAAAGTTCGCCGTACTGTGCGTTCAGAGATGCTCTTCTGCCTACCTTGGTTGTAACGGGTGGCTATTTGAGTCACTGTTGCCTTTCTATCAGCTCGAACCAGTCTGCCCATTCTCCTTTGACCTCTGGCATCACAAGGCATTTCCGCCCACAGGACTGACGCTCACTGGATGTTTTTTCTTTTTCGGACCATTCTCTGTAAACCCTAGAGATGGTTGTGCGTGAAAATCCCAGGAGATCAGCAGTTTCTGAAATACTCAGACCAGCCCTTCTGGCACCAACAACCATGCCACGTTCAAAGGCACTCAAATCACCTTTCTTCCCCATACTGATGCTCGGTTTGAACTGCAGGAGATTGTCTTGACCATGTCTACATGCCTAAATGCACTGAGTTGCCGCCATGTGATTGGCTGATTAGAAATTAAGTGTTAACGAGCAGTTGGACAGGTGTACCTAATAAAGTGGCCGGTGAGTGTATATGTTAAGGAAAACAGCTCGTTTTTCAAACTTTGTTAAGTGTAATTAATATCTTCTCATCATCCACTATTTTCTCTTTCACCGTGCTTACAACTTCTTCATCAATATAGCTATCTTCAATGACATCTTATTGATATCTCATCTTACAATCTTTTTTGATCCTCTTCAGTTCATCCTTGATCACCCAACCCCCCATGTCACTTGATTGACAGGTAACAAATCCAATGATAGCTCACATTACTGTTATATAAAGTGAGTTTAAACATCCTGTAATGTATACTTCTGAGGAAGCACGGGTTCACGTGCGAAACGCGTAAAGTTTATTTTATTTATGTCATGTTTTTAATTTTGTGAAGGCAATCACCTTGCACTTTTAAGAATAAATTGACAAACTTTTTTAAATAAGCCTTTAGCTTGGGCTTTATTTTACTCTTCACGTGCGCCGGGTCCACTTTTTTCTTTTTCCTGCATTGCCGTCCATCCACCATCGGGTCCCCGAGTGGAGTGCCACGACCCACGGCTGCCGTAATCAAGGGCTACAGAATAAAAAATAGCCCCGCAAGCGCATATGAGTGTTGGGTCCCTCAAAATTTAAAAGAGCGCAATTTCAAGAGGTGAGCGAACCTTTTACTTCTCTTTATTCATATTTTTAAGGACTATTACACTACTGTGCGCCCCCTCTCTCTTTTTTCTTTATTGTTCTCTATTTAAATGATTTTATTTGAATTTGCCTACATTGAATATGGGTAAGTTCAATGTTAGCTGCCTGCAGAGTATTATATAATGTCCATACAATTAAATTTACTCCCTCTAATGCTTTATCTTGTAGGCCTAACTGCTTCAGATCTATTGCTGTTAATCGCGGGCCCTTGTCTGCCAAAATTCGTAAAGCTTGTCAAGTGGCATGCCCAGTAGCAGCTAACTTGGTAGCCAGCATTTCTATATCAGCTGAGTTGATCACCTCTTCTAGTACCCTTGCTCCTTCTAAAAGAGTAGCTCCTAGATCTCTAGCAAATCTGAGATGAGAAATAGGCCAGACGTCTCTGGTATAGCCATCACATTCAGGAAGCGATGTAGCAACATTAAGAACCATGACATTTATGTCTATTATTAAATCTGTTATTAGGGCACCGCTCCTAACATTTTTGCAACCTACTTCCTGTTTTACAATCATAGGAGAATAAGCAGTAACATTATCCTTGGATGCATATACAAACTTGGTTATTATTGACTCAGTACCTGTACTGCGCATTTTATAAATCTGTAAAGGATCAGTTTGAATTACCAGTTCTTGACCAGGGTACAACATATACACATCATTAATAATATTGCATCCTATACATTGCACTGTTTTGGTTAAAAGTAAGTAAGTAACAGCTGAAGTGCAATAGGATAGAGTCCAGGCTACGTAAAATGTATGGTCCCTATGGTATCTCCTCTTGCCCCAAACAGTAGCATTATGAGATACATTCATCAAATAATAGTTTGTTTATGTCCTGTTTACAGAAATGCTGAATTGTGTCCTTCTTGACTGGATCAAGATCTTGAGGACTCCATTCCAAATAAGCTACACAAATGTCTTGTCTTCCTAGATGAGGGCTACACCATTTATGCATGGAATCAGGAAAGTACAGTTAATGTTCAATTGAATATCTCTGTCTTGATACTCCTTCATCCATATTGCATGTGCACTGAAAACCCAAACCGTCCAGGTTAAGAAAAACCCTAGAAGGGAAAATAAAAAGGAGTATCAGTTGCAAGGATTAAAATCCCAAATTAGTATCTCCTGGTCCTGCAGCTATTATTTCTCCCTGCTGTGGTTTTTTCCCAGGTGTAAGGACCCACACTGCATTCCCTACCTGGCTCACTTGCTCCTCTATTCTCCGATTAACATACAATACTTGAGCAAACCTCAGCACACAAACTCCTTGTCCTTCACTTATTTTTAAAGGGTCACTCTCATTGTTCTTCATAGTCACCTGCCACCTTTGGTCAGTCGTCTGTATTTAAATTGTTATGTCCCGTCTCTGAAATTCGAACTCTTATCAGCTAAAACATCCCATCAATTAGGTATAATCTCCGTGTACTCCTGTGTGTATTTTCTCAATCTCCCCTGGCCCAATCTCAACAGTCAGGCTGTACAATAAAAATCCTCTCCCAACTTGTCTTTCGGGTGCACTTGCTTTGGGGGACACTAGTTTCACATGCAGAGCCATTGGTTTTTGCTCTGCACCTAAATTCAGATGTCTCAAAAAAGGTGTGGTCCCACCGAGGGGTCGGTTGTTAAGATTGAACAGTGCTTGTGACAGGACTTTAGTCCACCCTTTCAAGGTGTGATGAACAGTTAGTTTGCGTATTTGCTCTTTTAATAGTCCATTCTTTTTTTCAATAAGTCCAGCAGCTTGTGGGTGATGTGGAATATGCAAAATCCACAAGACACCATTTTCACTTGCCCACTTTTGAACGACTTGTCCTGTGAAGTGTGTTCCTTGATCACTTTGAATTTCATCTGGTAGGCCGTAGGCCTGAATTAGCAAACTTAAATTGTTTAAAGTGGCATTTTGATCTGCTTTTGTGGTAGGATAAGCTTGTAGTAGCCCTGAAAAGGTATCCACTGCTGTCAAGGCATATTGGTAGTTTTTTTCTTTTGGTAATGGCCCAATGTAATCCACTTGCCAGACTTGATTGGGTCTCATCCCTCTCTTCAGTTTTCCAGTTGTTTTTTTCAGCAATGGCCATTTTCTTACTTCTGCACATGTGGCACACTCTTGGAATACAGCCTTTGCATGCCCCACTTGCATTGGTAGACCTCGTTGTCTTGTCCAGTGATATGTCTTTTCTTCTCCCAGGTGTCCGCTTGTTTCATGGGCCCACCTGGCTAGAGCATACAAAGCAGGGTCGACCATTCGAACTTCGGTAAAGTCTTCCTCTTGGTTGAGTGTTCGCACTAGTGCCAGTTGATCAGCTTGGTTATTAGCCCAACTGTCTAGACTTGTTGTAGGGGAATGGGCATCAACATGTCCAATTGCAGTTTTGATCTTCTGACCTTTGTGCCACAACTTCTCCCAAAGTTCTTCTCCTCCCCAAATAGGCTTTCCATGTATTTTCCAATTGTTGACTCTCCAACTTGGTAACCATGTGGTTAGACCTTTGAAAACAGCCCAGCTATCTGTGTAGATCACCAAATTGTCTTCTTGGTTGTCTAGGATGACCATTGCCACAGCTTGTAATTCTGCATATTGACTGGATCCCCCACGGCCTTGTAGGTGCATGATGGTTTCATTTGTTGGTCTAAAGGCTGCTGCAACCCAAATTCTTTAATTTCCTTGAACGGTAGCATATCCATCTGTAAACCACTGTCCTGCAATTCTTTTGGAAGTTGGTCAAATGAAGGTACTTCAACAAACGGAGAAGGCTGCAAAACTTCTGGCTTTACAGGTTCAGGTGGATCTTGAAAGGTCACTGCTCCTGCCATTCTCTCTTGTAACTTGGACAGATCTTTACTCTGTATGTTAGCACATTCTTGTAAGTACCATTTCTATTTCATCAATGTTTGATTCTGGGCCACTCCTGTAGAAGCACCCACTCCATTGTTTCTGACCCATCCTGCTATGGGTAGTCCTGATCTCAAAGTCACTGCTGAGCTTCCAGTTTGTCTTTCAGTCTCTATTAACGCCCAGTAAGCGGCAAGAAGTTGCTTTTCCAATATTCTCGGGTAACCCATGTAGTTTGACAATGTGTTTAATGAAAAGCTCGGCAAGCTTCTTGGACGACGGCAAACCTCTTAATGGAACCAAATGACACATCTTACTAAAGCAATCCACCACCACCCAAATGACCGTCTTACCCTCAGAGGCAGGAAGATTGGTCATAAAGTCCATGGAGATGTGGGTCCATGGGTGCTCGGGTATGGGGAGGGGACAAAGTTCCCCAGGAGGACGAGTTCTGGGAACCTTTGCCCGAGCACAAATGTCGCACGCTGCTACATAGGCCTCCACATCATGATACAATGAAGGCCACCAGTAATTGTGAGAGATGAGCCTCTTTGTGCCAGACACTCCAGGATGTCCGGATAATACAGAATCATGCAATTCCTTTAACAACCGTAGCCGAAACTGAGTGGGGACAATGACTCTAGAAGCTGGACAATTAGCAGGTCTCATGTCCTGGTGTGTCTTTATCTCAGTGGCTAAATCAGGGGACATGGCTGAGATAATCATCTCCTAGGGTAATATAGGTACTGGATCCTCCTGAGGTGAGTGACTGGCATAGAAGCTTCTAGATCATGTGTCAGCTTTAACATTTTTAGATCCTGGTCTGTAAGTGACAACAAAATTAAAGCGAGTAAAGAACAATGCCCAACGAGCCTGACGTGGGTTTAGCCTTTTAGCGTTCTCTAGAAAGGTAAGATAGGACCGTGACTTGGTGTTGGGCACCCTCGAGGAAATGGCGGCATTCCTCGAAGGCCCACTTAATGGCCAACAATTCACGGTTCCTGACATCATAGTTCCTCTCCGCTGAGGAGAATTACGGGAAAAGAAAGCACATGGCCGAAGACTGGTCAGGGCGGTCGAACCCTGAGATAGGACTGCCCCTGCTCCGAACTCAGAAGCATCGACCTCAACGATGAAGGGTTTGGTATAGTCCGCTTGAACCAACACTGAGGCAGTGACAAAACACTGCTTAAGCCTTTCGAAAGCTTCTAAGGCTTCTGGTTGCCAGTTACTGATATTAACCCCCTTTTTAGTCATATCAGTCTGTGGCCGAATGAGAACAGAAACATTTTCGGATACATTTTCAATAATAGTTAGCAAAACCTAGGAACCGCTGCAAGGCTTTCAGGGAGGAAGGACGAACCCAATCAAGAATTGCCTGAACCTTCCCAGGATCCATGCAAAACGAGTTAGGAGTCAAAACTTATCCCAGGAAAGGTACCTCCTGAACCACGAAAACACACTTCTCAAGTTTTACAAATAAACTTTTAACCTTCAAGATTTGCAAAACCTGCTGCACATGTTTAACATGTGATGGCCAGTCCTGTGAATAAATTAAAATGTCATCCAGATATACAACCAAACAATGACCAATTAGTTCTCTGAAAACATTGTTTATCAGGTTCTGGAAGACTGCGGGAGCATTACACAACCCAAAAGGCATAACAAGATATTCAAAAATGGCCCTCTGGGGTATTAAATGCGGTCTTCCACTCATCCCCCTTCTTGATACGAATAAGTTTATAAGCCCCTTTTAGTTCCAGCTTGGAAAACTATTTAGCCCCCTGGAATTGATTAAACAGGTCGGAATCAATGGTAAGAGGTATTGATTCTTTACCATTATTTTATAGAGCTCTCGATAATCAATGCATGGGCGGAGACTTCCATCTTTTTTCTTAACAAAGAAGAAGCCTGCACCCATGGGAGACACCGAAGGCCGGGTGTGACCCTTCTGTAGACTCTCTGTAATGTATTGCTTCATAGCGGTTCTCTCTGGACCTGAAAAGTTATATATCCTGCTTTTAGGAAACCTTACCCCAGGCCACGGTTTGATGGCACAATCATAGGAACTATGCAGGGGTAACCTCTCAAACTGGGTTTTAGAAAACACCTCAGCAAA
This sequence comes from Phyllomedusa bahiana, assembly GCA_025379985.1. NCBI lineage: Eukaryota > Metazoa > Chordata > Amphibia > Anura > Hylidae > Phyllomedusa > Phyllomedusa bahiana. The sequence goes on along the minus strand of JAODAL010053451.1, from coordinate 8,257 downwards.
ATCACGAATAAAGGCAGGAATCTGTTCTACTTTAGCATTACCAAGAATAATAGGGAGACATTTGTCAAAACACTGCTTTCCCCACCTAATTAACTCTCCAGACTCCCAATCAATCACAGGATTGTGTTTCTGAAGCCAGGGCAACCCCAAAAAAACATCAGCAGGTAAGCCCTCATGATGAACAGTATACACTTCTCCTTATGAATAGACCAAACTAGCACCTCAAGTTCTGAGATGCAATACTGAATATTGCCCTTAGCCAGCGGGGTAGAATCAATAGCCACAACCCGCATAGGATCCGCTAGAGGCCTCCAGGGAAGGCCCAGACGCTTAGCAAATGAAGCATCCACGAAATTGGGACCTGATCCTGAATCTACAAAAGCACTCCTATATTTGCACATTTTCACTGGCAGCAACAACTTTTTTGACACCATAGGGAATACCTGTTCACCTAGGTGACCTTTCCGTGAGTCACCTAGGCGCTGGACTTTTCCGGCCAGAGCTTCTTTTTAGGACACTCACGGGTGCGATGACCCTCTCTGCCACAGTAGAAGCACAGTCCCTGGGTGCGACGCAAAGTCCTGCAGTCACTGACAGCACCAGCTAAAGAGGCCCCAACCTGCATAGGTTCCTCAGGTGGTATCGCCGCACTCGCAGGTTCTGGGATGGTGGTAGAACGGAGAAGTGGAGTAAGGTGGGGCAACGGAGAAAGGGTCTGTTCCCGATGTCTTTTCCTAAACCGCCTGTCTAGCCGAACTGCCAGAGCGATAACGTCATCCAGAGTGTCTGGGGTAGGATAAGCCACAAACATGTCCTTAACATGGTCAGCCAATCCTACCTGGAACTGGCACCTGTGGGCTGGATCTTTCCACTAGCGGCGAAATTCTGAGGCATACTCCTCTACAGGCCTCTTACTCTGCCTTAAGGTGGTGAACTGAGTCTTGGCCACCGCCTCCCTATCAGAGTCGTCGAAGAGAAGTCCCAAGGAGACAAAAAAATCTGTCTACAGAAGACAATTCTAGTGAGTCAGTGGGTAGTGAGAATGCCCATTCCTGGGAGGACCCTTGGAGAAGGGACATGACAATTCCCACTCTCTGTTCCTCATTACCAGAGGTACGTGGGCGGAGGAGTCGAAAATGCAACCAATATCCCTCCCTGAAGGTCACAAAGGCCTTCTTGTCACCCGAAACCCTATCGGGTAACTGAATGGGGGGTTCCACAAAAGGGGAAGGCGATGCCGGAGAGTTCCCACCCTTGAGGGTACCCTGGGAGGTCTCCTGCTGCTGGATCCTCAGTGCCAGATCTTGGACCAACTGAGTAAGTCCCTGCATCTGCTCCACCAGTGCAGTCATGGGGTTCATGGTATCTGGGAGCAGAAATGTACGGCCTGAGGTAATGTCACGTCAGAGGAGGTGCAGTGGGCTCTGACTGCCACCCAGCCCACTGTCCCTGCCTACTTGGCGTGCTTCCCTAAATGGCAGACCCCAAATGGGCGACAGTCCCTAAACTACTATGTGCAGGGCCGTCAGGGAAACGCAGAGTCAGACTGTCCGGGTCGATAAAGGTACGGGTACACCAAAGCCACGAATCAGAAACCAGGAGAACAACGGTAAACAAGCCAAGTGCCAAAACACAGGAGGTCACGCAGTACAAAATCGTAGGATGGAAACGTAATCGAGGAGCAAGCCGGAGTCAGGAAATCAGGAGTAACACACAAACGAGGAATACAGTGAGTTTAAATGAGGGCCTGGAGCCTGCCCCAGAAGACGATGCGGTCTCCAGGCCCTCCTATTGGCCAGTGTGACACACCCTCTGACTTGATTAGGAGCCGAGCTGTCACTCCTAAGCTCATCAGCCCAGCCTCTCCCTGGGTGTGTCGACTGACTAGAGCGATTAACCCCTACTGTGCCTTGCTGCTTCACGGCGGAAACGTGCGCCATGACAAAAACTATTTATAAGTTATAGCGATAAGTTATGCTGGTTTTTGGGAACACTGACATGCAGTGATTGCAATAGAACTGAAAAAACAGGGACAATTTCACCTCCTATCAGAGGTCTGCTGGTCAAAAAAAGTGGTAAAAAACAATGCTTTTTCAATTCAAGATCACAGAACATACTGAGCTGCAAAATATCTCCCTTGCTTTCAAAAGCCTCTCCCGCTGCCTCCCTCTCCCCCAGCAGCCCCGTGGCTACACACACCAGCAGATATCCTTAAAAATTTCTCTAACTAAATAAGGAGTTAAATTCTCTAATCTAACTCTATTCTAAGCTGTAAATAGTTGGATGGTTTCTTGTATAAGAAGAGACTATCTCTCAGAGCTGTTAGAACAGCTATTGGTTTAAACGCAGACAGACACGTCCTGCTGTGAAGTGGCATAGACAGAGAATGAGCAGGAAATAAAGTTGCATAGATAAAACGAGGTCACATGATTTTTGCAGCCAATGAGATCCATACACCGCAAAGTGGTGATATTGTACATCCTCCTCACCCCTCTCTATCCTCGGAGCTGATTGGGTGGCCGCCAAAATGACAGGAAATGCTGAAAATGGCGCGATAGTAATAGATTATCTGTAAGATTGTCACCTAAACTATCGCGTGATCGGAAATTTTGGCGATAATATCACTCATCCCTCGTCTGAACCCATTAGATGAATATCTCTCAATTAAAGGATAAGTAGTGGCTGGACAGAGATGACTATATCCTGCATGTGGATCTCTTTGATTTTAGTGAGCATAGCACACCCATAAAAATATAATCTATGCTTGACCATGATTTATGAGCATGAGAATAAAAGATAAATTCTCTGCCATGTGGTTTGCTTAATCGCCAGCCATTAAACAGAGCGGTATATTCAAGGAAACTTGGCAATACGGAGGGCATTGGTCTGGGGATATTTAGCAGAAAGGAAAAAGTAAACAGAATGTAAACAAAAATAGCTGTGGCTAAAATTTGATTGCACTACAGGGATCTAGTATTTGACGCAGATGACTTCAGTCACTACTCTCAGCACATTTTCAAACTGCAACAACTGAGTATTATAGAAGGATCAGGCAATAGATGGTCAGGCAGGCATTAAATCAGGGGAGGTCGAGTACAGTTGTTATTCTATGGATGCAAGAGGTCAGGGTAGGCAGCATACAAGAAGTCGATTTCTGAATCAAGACTGGTCAGAACCAAAGAAACACAAACTAAATATGCCACTAACTAGTAGGAACCTAATTCTTAGGCAATAAGCAGTATGTGAGGCTTACTTGGTGCTCCTTTTCTTAGACCTGTTCTCTGCCTTTAATTCAGTTAGCCACTCTCTTCTGCTACAAATTCTCTTATCCCTTGGGATCACAGGCTTGGTCTTTCCTTGGATCTCCTTAAACCTTACCAAATCGGATGATTAGCAACTTTCAACTCTCACACCACTTCCTTGCCTCACTCTCTATCTGTGTCCCTCTGGAATTAGTTCTTTAGTCCTGGGATCTCTACTCTTTTCTATACTCTTGGCGTAGGACAGCTCATAGAAACTCATGGCTTAGGTACAACTTCTACAAGAGTGACACTCAAATTTAAATCTCCGGCCTAGCTTATAACCCACTGCTTTCCAGGATCCCAAAGTGTTTTTCATCCATTTCCTCCTTCTTACCTCCCACTTTCTAAAACTTATCATAGAGAAAATGTCATCTTTAACCCATCCTTCTCAACCTCTTTAACTGATTTATGAGATAAATGAATCAACACTTCCTCCGTTCCCACAAGTCCGCTGTGTTGCTGGTGCACCTACTTCCACCAGCCACTTCAAATATATTTCTTCAATCAGCTCATTTCTTAACCTTGACTTTACAAAAATGCAAGTTTATGCCTTCTTTATCTCCTGCCTAGACTACTGCAACATCCTTCACTGTGGCCTCCCATCTAACACTTTTGCTCCCTTTTAATCCATCCTTCACTCTGCTGCCTGATTCACCTTTCTTTGTATTACAGCTCTGTCTCTTTACTCTGCTGGTCCCTTCACAGATATCCATTGTCTAGTGAATGCCGTTCAAACTATTAAAGGGAATGTATCATCAAAAATGAGTTATTGTTTAACTCATGTTTTTATGCTAAACACATATTAAAGAATTTTTGGTTATATTTCTTTTTAATTTTCCATATCACTTTCAATATTTTTTTAATAATTCTTAAGTCCTTCAGTTTTCACTTTGGCCACTAGTCCTTATAATCGTCTGACACTTCCTGTTCTGTAGAGAAAGATTCTCAGTTGTCTGCTCATTATTAACACAAGTAGGGTCAAACTGAAAGGAGACACCAGTGTGAATAGATAACACAGGATCCACCAATCACAAGAGGAGATGGTCACAGTTCACCCTTTCACCTCCCTGCACACTGATTTCTTCCCAGGTCACAGAGAATGACTAGAAAACTCTCCTATAGAAGTCAATGGGTCTGTGTCAGTCTTAAGGCTCCTATGTGCATGAAGCTACTGTAAAGCATCTCTCTGACTGCTGTTAAAGCAGTGCAAACAATGCCTAGTGAAAACTGCAGGACTTAATAATTATTAAAAAATATTGAAAGTGATATGAAAAATTTTAAAAAAATTCAACCAAAAATTCCTAAAAAAATGTGTTTAACATAAAAACGGGACTTAAACAATTAGTCATTTTTGATGACACATTCCCTTTAAGAATGACATTCACATCTCTCCATAACTTTCCAGGCCCCCATACATATCTGCCTTAAACTCTTGATATCTCCCATCATGCAATCTTTGATCCACACATGACCCTGTTCCCTGCTCATCTCTTGCCTGCTCATCACACTTTGAAACTTGTTACTTAAACACATCAGATATTCTTCTAACCTTTAAAACCTCCAAACTACTCTCTTCAGGATCGCCAATCTATAATAACCCGTCCCTGCTGCTCCTTCCCCTGTTCTGTCTCTTTCCCTCTCCTTTGTTGATTGTAAGCTCTCTCAGGCAGGGCCCTCTGTACTAGTTTCTCATTTAGTGATTGTTATTGTAATCATTCTTGCTTGTTTAAAATATATAATAAAATACAGCAGTGAGTAAAGATATAGCTGAAGGAGGAAACTAGTGGTGTCCATAGACCATTGAAAGATCAAAGAACCAATGCATTCTTACACTTCCGATTGGACTGTAATGATCTAATCAACCACAAAATAGTAATGTCTCCCGATTGTTAAGATCCGTCTAGATCCGGCATAACCCTATATTAGAGCCTAGCTGAAGTTTAGTTGATTGTATTTCAGTAGTTGTCTACTCAATATTTCATACACATATAGGTACCAATACCGGATTTATTTGGATGTATATCTTGTTATATGCAAACAATATAATTTATAATTATTCCTATAGTCTTCTACTTACTTGTTCTTTAACTACAGTAATTGTTATAAAATGGTTGACTTGTAATCTGTTGTTTAATATCTGATTGTTCAAATTATTGATCTATGCTCTTAATCTAATGCACTTCTTGTACAATCTCTATGTGTATTCAAATTGTACGGTGTGTTACATTTGTTCTCTACTTAAAATTTTCAATAAAAATTTATTTTTGAAAAAAAAAAAAAAAGAACCAATGCATTCTAAGATAAATCACAATATTGCTGGAAGCCAATCACCAGGGAAGACCAGAGTCTTCAGTGGTTACAGAAGCATATAACTTACTGACACCTGTTATTTATCCTATCCCTCTTAAAGATGGTTTGATCTGAAAAAAGTAAAGCATTTCTTCCTGGAAAACAAACCACTGTTACTGCAACTTCATTTAAATACTCTGGACAAAACGGTTACATTGTATAATACCCAAAGCAGAGTCTGAGGGGGTGGAACTTGACACAAAGGATCACTGCATCACACACCACCCACATAGGCGCTGAACTTAGCATACAATAGCACAGTAAGTCAATTTCCCTTATAATTTTTTTTTCAACAATTACTTTACATGTTTTTACATTAGACAGACACAATCCATAAACAAATTAATTGTGCAACATTGCATTGAGGGTCCTTTTTTTTCACTTTAGTTCCTGCAGACATTTCCATATATTTTTAATGATAATATATTTTAATGCATTTCATATCATAAACTTATAATGATTGATTGTTGAAGCATAGGAGGATGGTGGATGAAACAAGTTGTTTTTAGACACACTTTAGTTTAGTAAGCCTTTTTTTTCTAACTTGACATACTAATTGGCTCAAGATAAAATTACAATTTGTAGAAGAGGAAGCTTTCCATTCTCATTATTTGTAGATAAAGCAAACTTTCAATACCCGAGATAAGGATAAAGTAGAGCAAAATCATCTGAGATAAAGTTACATAATACCCCAAACCTACAGTGCCTAATTAGGTAGAACGTCTTACCAAAGGGCTAAAGAAAATTGCAAGGAAATTGCAGTGTTCTCAATTGTCATAGAATACAGTTTTCAGTTCACCAAGTAAATATATCATTTATACATGGCTGCAGACAGAGGAAAATAAGCACATAATGGATGTTTGTGGCAACAAAAATGTTCCATTTAAGATTTCAGGCTTGTGTCATTCATGCTGAACATCATAAGTACAAGAGGCTTGAAAGTAGTTCAGCAGTAATGATGTGTCAGTGACGTGTAGAGTGACTGGTTCATGAATTTATATGGGATTTCACCGTGTAATCAATCTGGAAATACATTGAATGTTACAGAAGTTGCCACACACTTTTCATCATGGCATATATACAGATATATTCTTTATTAGATGCGCCAGTTTTCAGCAGGAAGCAGTATTTAAAGGATATTTTAAGCTTCTTTATGACCTTTTTTTATATTTTTAAGAGCTGCTTTTTTTTTTAAAAAAAAAAAAAAGCATATAGTTTACTGTACATTTTCAGAATTCAATTCAAAAGGAGTAAATAATTTGCATTTCATTCCTTTTAGTTTAATTTTGGTTTTCTTTCCTACATTATATACTAAAGATGACTTTGTAGATGTTAAAACCTGAAAAATATTCCACTTGCTGACAGCAAGGACAGTAAAAAGATAGGTTTGAATGAAAGTCAGTGTAAAAGGGGTCCAAAATTTAGAAGACTGTGTCACATATGAGACAGTCACTCTTTTGGATTTTCTATCACACAGTTAATCTGATTCCATATTTCCTAACCTGAATGCAGCCAGAGGACCCACCACTAGAGATGGGCGAATCGATTCTAACGAAGTGGAATTCGTTTAGAATTCAGGAAAACTTCGGTTCGGAACGAAGTCAAACTTTGGGGTACTTCGGGTGAACGAAGTGTGCTTTTGATTGATAAAATGGCTGCGAGCACATGGCGCTACATGGGGCAAAGCACTCTGGGAGGAAGAAGGGCATAGCCTGCATGACATGTGCAGAGGTGAAGCCAATCAGAGACCGGCGGGATTCTGTGACTTCACCGCACTATATAAGTCCGGGCCGCGACGGCGGGAGCTACATTCCTCTCACTGTGCTCATCAGGGAAGGTGCTGCCGCGGCTGATAGCTCTTACTGAAGAATTGATTTTTTTATAGCGATTTCTGTGGGGTGTCTCAGCTTGTCTCAGAGACTGTTCTCTTAATGTTCTATTTCTAATTTTTTGGGGTATTGGATCTGAAATCCAGTGTGCGTCCACTGCAGCTGCATATACATTCAATATCCAAGTGGGATCTAAGCCAGTTCCTGTTGTATTCATTTAAAGAAACAGCGTTTTTACAATTCAAATACCACTTCATTTTTGGCTGCTCAATTCTATTGCGCAATTTACATCCAGGGGTTAATTAAGCGTTGTTTTGCTGGTGTGCTGACCCCAAGAAACCGTCTTTTTTCATCGCCAAAATATATAAATTTTTCCTGTAGCCTAATTCACAAGCAAAGGTTAATTACAACTGTATCTCTTGTTGTGTGGCGTAGAAAACACGCAATTGTAACACGCTACAAAGCTACTATTTTGTGGGGCTCAATTCTTTGGCGCACGTTACATCCAGGGGTTAATTAAGCGTTGTTTTGCTGGTGTGCTGACCCCAAGAAACCGTCTTTTTCAACGCCAAATATATAAATTTTTCCTGTAGGCTAATTCACAAGCAAAGGTTAATTACAACTGTTTCCTCTTGTTGTGTGGCGTAGAAAACACGCAATTGTAACACGCTACAATGCTATAGTTTATGCGCTCAATTCTTTGGCGCAATTTTAAATCCAGGGGTTAATTAAGCGTTGTTTCTGTGTGGTGACAAAAAAAACGTCTTTTTTTAACGC
>JAODAL010053450.1:0-25290 GCA_025379985.1 Phyllomedusa bahiana | reverse complement strand
CCAGAACTGACCAGATAGCATTAAAATGTATATGCAGCTGAATTGGACGCACACTTGGACTTCAATTCCATACCCCACAAAATCAAAAATTAGAACGTAGAGAAGCAGTCTACTGAGACAAGCTGAGACACCCACCAAAAAATCGCTGTATAAAAGTTCTTTCTTTTGTGTGAGATCTTAGCTAGAGCTACTGCAACAGCTACAGCACGGCACTTCCAGCGGAGTGTGGGCTGCCAGCGTCACGTCCGGACTTATATAGTGCGGTGACGTCACAGAATCCCTCCGTTCTCTGATTGGCCTCATCTCTGCACATGTCATTGAGGATGCTCCTTTCTTCCTCCCAGACTTCTTAGCCCCATGTAACGCCATGTGCTTGCGGCCATTTTATCAATTAAAAACACGCTTCGTTCCCGTGAATCACCGCAAACTTCGACTTCGTTCAGAATAGAAGTTTTCCTGAAATTCTAAACGAATTCCACTTCGTTAGAATCGATTTGCCCATCTCTAGTTAGGAACATTCTCCATGACCTAGTGAAGGTGCGCTCTCTGGAGTACAAGAGGTCGGGGGCAGGTAGAGCCTCTTTCCATTGGAGGGGCTTTGCCTTTGGAGTACCCTAGCATGTTGTCTCCCTTCCTGGTGGTGAGCTGATTCTGCATGGTAGGATTTTCGTGTTGTTTTGGTAACTGTGTGAGGATATAGGGCTTGCAGGCGCCGAACTTGGGCTTTCATGGTTGTGTGGCTGAAAAATCTGAGTATGTGTGTGTTTCATTGATGTTGTATATATTCTTACATTGTATATTTTTTGTATTATATTGGTGTTGGGGATTAGGCTTTAGAGTTAGGTTGGGTGGTGGGAAAAGGGGGAAGACTTTTGTGGGACTTTTGGGGACATTTGGGGAGAAAAAACAAAAAATCCTGGACTGATTCATGGACGTTCGTTAACATGTACTGGGAGCATGGGATGCGGGGTCAGTTCAGGGCAAAAAAAAAAAAGAAGAAAGAAACACACACAAAAAAAAATTGGTGGTGTGCTGGTATTAGGCTTCGTTCTTTTCTTATAAGTTATTTGTGGGTTTGTTGTGTGGGGAAAAAAAAAAAAAGTTGGCAACCGGGCATGGGCATCTTGGTTTGTAATTATGTATAGTAGTGCAAATATTGTATAATAGTGTAAATATTGTATATAGTTGGTTTTTGTGGGGGAGAGTGTCCGTCTGGACCAGTGTTAGTTAAGCCATGATGAGATGCACAGATCGTTCTGTGTACTGTTTTTTGTATTTTTTGGCGAAGTTTTGTACTTATTTATTTATTGTTATGTTTTTAAATTTTAATAAAAGAATTACAGAAGTGGTCTAGATGTGAAAGAGGAGGAGGCTACAGCAGTAGCCTATATCTGGAAGAGTAGGGGACTACAATAGTGGTCTCTACAATTGTGCTCAAAAGTTTACATACCCCGGCAGAATTTTTGCTTTCTTGGCCTTTTTTCAGAGAATATGAATGATAACAAAATACATTTTTCCACTCACGGTTAGTGGTTGGGTGAAGCCATTATTGTCGAACTACTGTGTTTTCTCTTTGTAAATCATAATGACAACCAAAAACATCCAAATGACCCTGATCAAAAGTTCACATACCCCAGTTCTTAATATCGTGTATTGCCCCCTCTAACATCAATGACAGCTTAAGGTCTTTTGTGGTAGTTGTGGATGAGGCATTTTATTTTCTCAGATGGTAAAGCTGCCCATTCTTCTTGGCAAAGAGCCTCCAGTTCTTGTAAATTCCTGGGCTGTCTTACATGAACTGCGCGCTTGAGATCTCCCCAGAGTGACTGAATGATATTGAGGTCAGGAGACTGAGATGGCCACTACAGATCCTTCACTTTGTTCTGCTGTAGCCAATGACAGGTCGACTTGGCTTTGTGTTTTGGATCGTTGTCAGGTTGGAACATCCAAATACGTCCCATGTGCAGCTTCCGGGCTGATGAGTGCAAATTTGCCTCCAGTATTTGCTGATAACGTGATGCATTCATCTTATCTTCTACTTTGAGCAAGTTTCCTGTGCCTTTGTAGCTCACACATCCCCAAAACATCAGCGATCCACCTTCGTGCTTTACAGTAGGAATGGTGTTCCTTTCATCATAGGCCTTGTTGACACCTCTCCAAATGTAACGTTTATGGTTGTGCCCAAAAAGATTTTGGTTTCATCACTCCAAATTACCTTGTTCCAGAAATTTTGAGGCTTGTGTCTTTGCTGTCTGGCGTATTGTAGGCAAGATACTTTGTGGCATTTGTGCAGTAATGTTTTTTTTTCTGGCGAATCAACCATGCAGCCCATTTTTCTTCAAGTGCCTCCTTATTGTGCATCTTGAAACAGCCACGCCACTAGTTTTCAGAGAGTCCTGTATTTCAGCTGATGTTATTTGTGGGTTTTTCTTTGCATCCTGAACAATTTTCCTGGCAGCTGTGGCCGGAATTTTTCTTGGTCTACCTGACCGTGGTTTGGTTTTTACAGAGCCCCTGATTTTCCATTTGATAATCACAGTTTGAACACTGCTGACTGACATTATCAATTCCTTGGATATCTTTTTGTATCCCTTTCCTGTTTTATACAGTTCAACTACCTTTTCCTGTAGATCTGTTGACAATTATTTTGCTTTCCCCTTTACTCACAATCCAGAAACTTCAGTGGCTAGATGAAAGATGCAAGAGTCTGTCTGGATCCCAAAAACTCACTCAGCTTTTATGCACACACACTGATTACAAGCAAACAGGTCACAGGTGAGGATGTTACCTTTAGTAGCTATTCAAACCCATTTGCGTCAACTTCTGTGCATGTTATCAGGCCAAAATCACCAGGGTATGTGAACTTTTGATCAGGGTCATTTGGATGTTTTTGGTTGTCATTATGATTTAAAAAAGAAAACACAGTAGCTTGACAATAAATGGCTTCACCCAACAACAAACCATGAGTGTAAAAAAAGATTTTTGCGTTATCATTAATATTCTCTGAAAAAAACCCAAGAGAGCAAAAATTCTGCTGGGGTATGTAAACTCTTGAGCAAAACTGTATGTAACAGAGAAGGGTATTACAGAAACAGTTTATATATGGCAGAGAAGGGGGCTACAGTGGCGGTGTATATGTGACAGAGGATGAAGCAACTTCACCAGCAGAGGTGCAATGACCATCTTTCTGCTCTGAAGTCAGCAGCAGACTCTATGTGAAAGCCGAGAGGGTTAAAGCAGGGGTCTACATTAGAGATGAGCGAGCAGTAAAAAGTTCTAGTTCGATTAGAATCTCGAACTTTAGTGTGTTCGGTTCGAGGTTCTATTCGAATTAGAACCCCATTAAAGTCAATGGGAGAAGAAGTTCTGGTTAATTCTTATACCTATACAGGTGAGGAGAAACTGTAATTACCATCCATAACAGTAAACTGGATATGTGGAACAACTTAGTGAAGAAAATTTGTCTCAAAGAGTGACAGAAAAAAATTGAGAGGCTAAAATACTTAGGGCCACATGTATGAACCTGTTTAGGTCTAAAACTCACTTTTTTGCCCATAGGTTAGTATGGACAAAGGAGTGAGTTTTAGACCTAAACAGTTTAATACTTGTGGCACTTAACACATAGGTGATTTGGAGACGGTGTGTTATACAATTACTGAACCCCCAAAACTGAAAAAACTGAACCTTTGGGCACTGAGCATGATTTAGCAAATCCAAGCACTCTGTATAATATATATCCATGTATATGAGAGTTAGACGTTATGTAAGCCTGTTGCCAAATAACAGCTTTTGGGTGTGGGAAAGATGCAGCCAGCAATGCCAAGCTCCCTAACTATTGATGTCTATGAAGAGTAAAATGCTATCTAACTAAGAGCAGTCTGTACAGTACAGAGAGTGAGCTGAAAATGGCGTTAACACGGCCATACAGTGAAAAATATATAACAACGTCATGTGATTTCAGCAGCTTCTCTGTGCTCTGCACTGATTGGATGGTCGCCTAAAGTGCAGAAAGCCACTGAAAATGAAAAGGAAAATGGCATGTCGAACTAGAATTAGAACTTTACTCAAACAAACAGTAAAATGTTCGGTTTGAGTTCTAAAAATTCAAGAAGTTCTACTAGAACTTAACTTTTCTAGAACAGTTCGATCAATAGTAGTCTAAATGTGATAGAGGAGAGAGCTACAGCAGTGGTTTATATCTGGCAGAGAGGACTATAGCAGCAGTCTATATGTGACAGAAATATTTTAGCATTGGTCTATATATGACAGAGGAGAGGGCAACAGCATTGGTCTATATGTGACAGAAAATGGTGACAGCAGTGGTCTATCTGCTAGAGTAGTAGGCTAAAACAGCATTCTATATGTGACAGAGAAAGGGGCTATATCAGCAGTCTATATGACAAAGGTGCAAGCTATATCAGCTGTTTATATATGACAGAAAAAGGGGTTACAGCAGCAGTCTATATGAGGCAGAATAGGAGGCTATAACAGCGGTCTATACGTGGCAGAGAAGGGGGCTACAGCAATGTTCTGTTTGTGGCAGTGGAGAGGGCTACAGCTGCGATCTATGTGACAGAAGAAGAGGCCATGAGATGGAAAGATGGTAGAGCAGTGGTGTATATTTGAGAGAGGAGGTGCCCAGAGCAGCAGTATGTGATATGTACAGTATATTTGGCATTATGTAGGCAATAGTATTGTCTGTGGCACAATTTTCAGCATGATCAGTTTGGCCTTATTAAGTTTGGAGACGCTATGTGGCTCTATCATTGTAAGCTTCCTATCAGTGTGCAATATTATCTATACCTGAAATACAGCAGGTACAGATGTGCGGTAGTAAAAAGGACAGCAATAGAGCAGTAGCAGTAGAATGGGGAATTTTTGTAAGCCTGGGGAATAGATGGTGAAGATATTGAAAGATAACTTTTTTCATGGTGGTCTACACCAGATGGAGAAGAAAATAAAAGGTTAATGCCTGAAGTCAGAAAAGATGTTCCCTGAGTCAACAGTTTCCCATTAACATGTCTAACAAAAATTCTTCAGGTAGATATAATTGTTTTTATTACATTTAATTCATTGTATGATCATAATGAACAATGAGCAGGTGGGGAGGCAATTATGATTAAAAGGGGGCTAATCTGTGAGAAGAAATGCAGCAAAATCTGCCACAACAATTATAAAATTTGAGTCTGATATCTGTACAGAAATGTACAGGTTTTAGATGCTAATTCTGAGTTGGATTTTTATGTATCATGAAAATTTGGTGTGAATATACCTTTAACTGACCATGGGAGGGAGGAAAAATTTTTCCTCCCTGACGAGTGCGCAATTTAGCCTAGACACTGCCCTGCTTATGAAATCAACTTTCTGAACTCGCCATTGTTCACTAGAGTGTGCCGTGTCCTGGAACAAAAACATTATGTGAATGAAAAATTATGTTTTATTCTCTCTCCATGTTTTTTGAATATTTGTTTAGATTATGCAAATATTCTTTTCATTTCCAGTGTCCAGAATATTATCTAGTGTTCAAAGCAGTAAGTACAAAAAATTAGATAGTCTGGAAATACAAATCATTGAAGACTGCATTATTCAGCATGTCATGCACCCCACTCAGGTCAGGGTATAGAACATCAAGAGTATCTTCAGAACGGCTCTACGTGAAGTTGATGCCATCTCAGATTTGAAGGTCCGCTGCATACTTCCTCAGTTCAGCAACTCAGGTGGTGGCATGGCTCTCACAGCCCTACCCAGGCACCATCAAGTGGCTCTTTGAGGACAACCATATTCTCATGTGGACCTTTAGATGCAGTTTATTGTCCCAGATCACATGGATTATGAAATTACACGTTTTATTGAGGATCATGAAATTGAGCTTTTACCCTGGTCAGGCAATAAACAAGCAGTATCCGATTGAAGAACTAATCTCGTCTTAGGCATGCAATGTTTATATGCCTGAATAACATCAACATTTTTTGACACAAAACTTACCAGATATGTGGGTCTGAGAAATACTAATGGATTTGGCGCTGGGTTATAACAGGGAGCAGAGTCTAACGCTTACATGGTTTTCCGCCTTTAGTATCCACAACGACGTGTGGAGTTTCCCACAGGGAATTCCAGGTCACTTCCCCCGATCTTGTTGGCTGATTTGAGATCTGAGACGAGGTACCAAGGCCGAAGACCAAATTCATAGTCAGATGGATAATGGTCAACTGATCTTACAAGACTTGGATGAGGAATCTCAGAGAATTGATCAACAACCAACTAAATAACTAAACATCAGTGCAACAGGGCAGATTAGTAATAAAGTCCATCTAAATATGAATCCTTGGAACGTCTGGAATAGGCAAGGGACTATTCCAACAGGCCTGCATGTCTTAGGTTAAAAGGGGGTAGACCACTAAAAACTCCTTCACATCTGAGCAAGGGACTGCTACCAGTAGTGATGAGAAATGAAGTCTATGATTTCATGTACCTCTGGAAGGCCTGCAAAGTTAGAAAAATGTCCAGGTTACAATCCTCTCCTTGGCGGTTTGTGGCACAAAAACTTTTCTAGAGGAATGTCTTAGAAGGTCTCTCCAGTCTTCGGCATACCTTGCTCTTCTTCTGAATGGAAACATCACCATCCACTGAATGACTGTAGCAGTCACATGCCAATCATTTACATCACCATTTGAATAGTGATCAGCTCTGAATGGTGATGTAAGCAAAGGCACATAACTGCAGCAGCTGCATTGATGATGTTCCTGTTCTGAAAAAGAACAAGATAAAGAAAAGACTGGAGAAACCCAGCACTGGAACAAAGGAACTAAGGAAGGTGAGTATATTTCTTTTTTGTAATAGAGCACCAGGAGTTTATTGTAAATTTTTTTTGGAACTGTACGACCCCGTTAAGGAGAAGATATAGGGACAGAGAGAAATAAAGTGATTGTAACCCTCAGCCAAACAGAAGCAATCTCAGGGATAATATGATATCCCATTCCAGCTGTGATGAGGCTCAACACAAGAACAAAATTCCCATTTTATTTTTTTAAAGAGAAAAACAAGAAATTCACACAGGCTGCAAAAATCACAATAAATGTCACCAGTTTAGCATCAATTTATTTGGAATAAAATAATAAAACTTTCCAGACAACTGGATCCACTTAGGAAATGACATCATTTCTTACATCACAGCTTAATTACATTACAACAACAGAGACAATGTACTGTTTGCTTTGCATTATATAAATAGATCAAAGCTATATCACTATCAGTATTACATGAAATTGCATTGACATTTTTTGGCCAGAAATGTTATTTATTAGGGAGGTACTATGACTGAGGGAGTCACTATTGTCTTAGTTTGTGCATAATTTACTCTAACAAGTAAGGACAGACATGAAACTTAACTAATACAGTATGACTAAAAGAACACACAACTGATTGGAGTTATAATATGATTATCTAGTGCATACATTTTATCTTAAAAATATGTGTAAAGAAAGATGTCTTGCCAACCACAGACAGATGTATGTGTCAGATTAAGGTCTAATTCAAACTTCAGTATTTTGCATTAGTATTTGTAAGCTAAGATCAGGAGTCCAAAACATAAAAAGTGCAAAGCTTTTCATTATAGGTGTAGGTTCCACTCCTCTTTTTAGTGACAAATACTGACTAAAATGCTGGTGTGCGAATGGGGCTAAATCTAAAACAACATGGTTGTCTGTGGTTGATAGACCATATTCCTATTCTCAGGTCCAGAGCTGTTGTAGGTTCCAATTCCTTATCTTTCTATAAGAAAATAACACAAACATTTTATTTTTTTATGGCCTATCAATGGATACAGACTAGATCCCATATTTAGTATATCTTCTCTATAAGCCAGAACAGAGAACTGTTAACAGCGTCACCATCAGAGCAGTACTGGCAACACTGTTGCCCCCTCACTTTCCTACTAAAGATGCATTCATCTGCTCACAGGGGTTTCATAGTTTGTAAGGCCGAAAAAAGACAAGACGTCCATCCAGTTCAGCCTGTTGTGCTAAGGTGTTGATCCAGAGGAAGGGAAAAAACCCCAATGAGGTAGAAGCCAATTGTCCTCATCTTAGCGAAAAAAATTAATAAATAACTTCAGGGGGCACAGTGGGGGTCATAGTTTCAGGAAGGGTGAAATGGTGTAAGACCGTAAGCGGGAGGGGGGGGGAAGGGCCGGGTGTTTTGGCTATTTGCACCCCTAAAATTCCTGATGGCAATCCTGGCTATTTACACAGAGTGATTCAGTAGCTCAGATCTATCAATCTTGAAGGCTACTCCTGGTGACAACCGCTTTCCTGAAACCTATGAACACCGTCACTAGGATGGTAAATTTTGTGAAAGAGATTGTTTAAAAGAAACAAAACCTCTATACTGAAAAGGAGAATATATTTTTTTGTCCAAAACTGTAGTACAGAGTCTAAAATTGCAGTAAACTTAATTCAGTTGTTGATTTATCAAGGTAAAGTGTAACAAATTAACAGTCTTACTTTATCTTGACAGATTTTTTTTTTGTTCATAGGGACACTACTAGATGTCTGGAGTGAATAAATGTACTTTGCTCTATATAATTTTTGGAGTTTTTTTTTTTATTTTACCATGTGCTTATTTATGAGAACTGGTCCCAAAGCTTTGACATCCAGGATCTTTTATGCCTTCATAGATTTTGACTCAGTTCTGAGCCACTGGCGCAGATTCTGTCAAGAATAACAGAAAAAATAGCACATGCAAGCGGTACTATTTTTCTGTTAAAATGACGGCCATTATGACAGAAACCCAATGGTCCCCATTGTCAGCAACGGGTTTCATTGGGTATCACTGGTGTCCTGCATTTAATGGACCAGACACTGGCTCTGCAACTAAGGTTCTAATGCAAATGTGAACTGAGCCTAATGCAAATGAGGTTTAGGTGCAATACCAGATGCAGCCTATTTACAAGAGTGGTGCAGTTGCTGTATAACAAGCTTACACTTCACTGATATCATCATGATCACCCGGGTGCACTGAGCACTTTGTATGTGAAAACAGAAGTAGTGAAAACTTCTTCTGTTGTTTCCCCAGTAATCTCTGACCTAGGGATTAAATCTACGCCATAAATATGTGGTGCAACTAGGTCTCACTATTTGTAATTGTATTCCATTTAATGATTTGCATATCTCCTGTAAATTACATTTTCCATTGAGTTAGCAATATTCCTTGATATGAATTATCGCATTTTGTGTTTGAGGAAAGAGGTACAATTGTACATGAAAAATGGAGTTACTTTGTAAATGAATTGCTTAACTAGCAATGATCATACTTTACTGTACAAAGCTATGTTATCCATATTGATGCTTATTATTGGAAACCATGAAAACATTTGACCGAATATTTTTTTGGAAAAGTTGCTTTTTCTGGCAATAAATTATTGCATAGTGCTTGTTGTAAATATACAGTGCCCAGAATGAAAAACTCCAAAGAAAGCTCTGGTACATGGACTCTGGCTGTAACTAAATTCAGTAAAAGTTAAACAATGCAAAGCATCTCCAAAGTTATTCCTTCACACACTTTTTCATGCTGTTCTTTTTGGCTGAAAAAAACTCCTTAAAAATCCCAAGTGTTTTCCATGGTTCAAGTGTTTTTTATAAAATTGTTTTGCCAAGTTTGAATATATATTTTGTTTTTTAATTATGTATTTTAGTGTGTTTTTTACAATACATTGTGATTTTTTTATGAGAAAAAATAAAGTCAATGGGATAAAAATGGCACAAACTAGATAATAAAAAACATACCCAAAATGAGGAAAACACCATAAAGAAAATGTTAAGTTACTTGTAGTTACTTTTTAGTTTATAACCCAGTAAGGATGAAAAAATGAGGATTATTTATACGCTTTTACTAGTGTAATAATCTGACTTCTAATTTCACATTCAAGAAAAAGGATCAACCCACAAGCAAATATTTAACAACTTATTTACTTAAGTCATTAGAGGGATATTGCCATCTATCGAAACGATTTCCAAAATGGGAATCATGTAAGGGTTATTTGCACCTTACTCCAGAAAGGGGTTTCCCTGACCTCTGTCCCACCTGGTGAAGTGTGCTTGGTTGTTTTTGCTATTCCTACAGTAGTGAATGGAGAGAGCAGTACAAGTGTGGCCATCTGTACATTCATAGCTGCTGCTTTACTAGGCAGGACAGAGGTAAAGAAACCCTCATTCTGGAGACCTAGGTTCCAGTTACGTGGTCCGCATCCATCAGACATTTATGACAGATCCTTTGAATAAGCCACTAATGTCTAAAATGAGAATACCTCCTTAACAAAAAGAAATGTTGCTGTTTGCAGATATTGCTGTTATATACTTGTTATGGCAACCCCTGGTGTTCTCTTGCATTTCTTTTTAAAATTTCCACCTAATATGATCAGTGCTGGAGAGAAAGCCACTTCTATGATGCTAGATCTTATTGGCTGCCCTGCAGTCACTCCACTTGTACACAAGAAGGTAAGATAGTGGTAAACATACGTGTGAGCAACAGCAATGGTCAAATTAGATGAATGTTCTTAGGCAGAATGAAAAGAACAGTAGAGGGCACCATAAAAAATGTTACAGCAATATCTAGACTTGAGAATTTTTTTTTTAATGCTTTCAACTAAAAACGTGTTTTATGAGATCTAACAATGTGAATTTGATTGTGGGACAACCCTTTAGTTAAATAAACATCTACTGTATATGTTTTTTTCGGCTAGAAAAGCTATTTAAGATGCCTTTCTACAGCCCCAGAATCTGTTACCTCCATGCTAAGCAGCCAGAAAAAGTAGACCTGAACAGGACTGCATTCTAGAGGGATCACTGTATAGTATTACAGCATATTTTATTATTAAATGGTGTACTTCTTATGCAAAAACCTCATGGAAATTGAAAGTACATGCACCTTGCTCGATATTCATGGCATGCAACTGTTGCTATCTCAGCTGTTGTTCCATTAAAAGTCTGTGTGTGGCTACAATATCAGACCGATTTCAGACAAGGATAATGTGGCCGTATTTTAGCACCCATATTACACCCTCATTTGGTTCCGTAGGACCACGGTAGATGCAAGTTTTGACAGCTGTAACAAACATTAAAATACAGCATGTAGCATGCACTGCCATAATAATGTGGTAGTGGAATTGTTTAGAGCAGTTAGTCCATTTCATTAAAACCAGGAAAGAGGAAAAGAAAATGAAATTTATTTAGTAAATTCATGATATTTTCAATGCACAGAATATTTTTCCACAGTAATGTCCCTCTAAGTTCACTCGTCTGTTTTATTACCTTTTTTCAATAACAGATGGCATCATTAACTGCAGGGTCCAGAAACAGTTCACTAACTTACTACATTCAGTTTACTTGTGCTTGTAAAATATCCCTAATGAGCTTACGGTGTGGAATTACGGACATTTCTTTATTCATTTGTGGTTACTTAAACAGTTGATTGAATCAGGCTTACATTAAATAAGCAGAAAGACAACTTTGTGTTTAAATAAGAGACTAGAAGACATTAGACACAATGTGAATATCTCTCTTTACAAAGGGGAAAATAGAATACCACATACTATACAATAAAAGCACCACAACACATTTACAAAATAGTTCTTTTGTGTCATTCACATACAAAATACAATATACTTCCGACTACAATCTGTATAATTTCATACCTCAGTAAAATAAAACTATAAAAATCTTCTAAATTAACAAAAACATTGCAGATATAGTGCATCAAAAAATGTAGTGCCAGCTATCAGTGCCAAAGGAAAACATTTTTGAAAGGTCAAGTGGAATCCTCGCTTTCCCAAATGAGCATGTTATTGAAACCGTGGTGCAGTCTTGCAAAGAAGGGCAAAATGTTGTATTTTTAGTAAGGAGAAGAGTTGGGAGAGAGGGGTTTGATGGATTCAAAGGCTTAATTGGTATCTAGCTTAGCCATTTCCTGTACGTATATGCCTATGCTTTCACTGTCAAAAAGGACAAAATACACAGTCTTGATTGAAGATGACATTGTAGACACAAAATAGTTGGAAATTGCTCTAAGGATGAGCTGTGCGGCTGTCTGCTTCGGGAAGCCATTTCTGCAAAATCAAAGGGTGAAGGGTAAAATATCAGCGTGAAGAGTTCTAACAAAATGCAAAAAGTCATGACTATAACCTCAGCTAGTTCTCCTGAGAACTCTAAAGCATATAAACCTCATCATTCCCATTTGGCCAATTATGTATTGGCTGATAATAACAAAAGGCATCTGATCTACAGTAAACCCATTTTTGTGTAATATCTAAGACTACTCAGACGTACAAACAACTGCATTTTACATATCAATATTTAAGGATAGTTTCTTTTAGTGGTGTACAGAAGGGAGTTATATGATCAAAACCTATCGGCTGAGGCTATATGATGGGGAAGTGAGGGCAGCTGGAGGCAACAGTTCCAGATACTTTATTGCACAGCAGCATCTTAGGAAACCATTAAAATATTTCCTATGACAAGACTTATCATGAAGGTATAAAGACCTACTGAATATATTTCCAATGAAGGTATAAAGGTATAAACGTTCTAATTCTGATTTTGTGGGGTATTGGAACTGAAGTCCTATGACAAGACCTAGAAACTCTGTGGCATTTTAGCAAGAGTCCCAGCAGCACTGACTATATACAAGGGCAGAAAGTGGGGACAAATAGTCCAAGGAACAAAAAAAGCATCCAGTGGGTTATAAAAAAGAAGACGACTTAATGCAACATTTGAACTTTTTTAATAACCCGATGAATGCTAATTACATTTTCAACTTTTTGGGGAGAAACACTGTGAATCTGGGTGCTATTAGTTCTATGGTACTGAAAGCTACCTATACACTCAACACTTCTAAGCGGAATTGTTAGCTTTCAGTCTCCTCCTTTCACCTATCCTGTTAGGCAGTGCCAGTTCAGCGATGGAACAGCATCTTGTGGGGATGGCACTGCTTGGCATGAACCACTAAGCACAGTATTAGATGGGTACTGGGCACGGATATGGCACAACCATGTACTTTAAAGGGGTTTTGCCACGATCTAATGTTGACATGGGATCCTCTAAAATTAATCACTTTTCTAAATATATGTGATTATAAAAAGTGTAGCCTGTGAGAGCTACAGCCTGACTAAAATGTCCTTAGTTTCCTAACTGTTTACATTAGCTAAGACCAGGAGCTGACAGGAGCTGATCTGGCCAAATTTGCCTTGTTTGCACTTCTTATCTGCTGGCAGGGCACATGAACTAGTTTTGAAGGGAGTGGAAGAAAAGAGCCTGTGTCTTTTGTAGAGAGAATCCCCTGGCTGTAATGTAATTATCTGAGTAAACATGCCGACGCTTCCTGCCTCCCCTTCTCCCCCCCTCACCCCGCAGCAGTCCGTGAACGAACAAAAGAACTTTGCCTGCTTGGAATTTATTTTCTCACCTCAGCAGATAAGCAGATAAGAGGGAGAAACAAAACCCATAGAGCTTGTACACAATACAGTTATCCTCTGTGGATTAGCCAAACAATGTTTACTCAACTACAAAGACCGAGTATCAGCCTTTGCAGCGTGCATGGGAGGTGGAGCGATGACATCACAGAGGAGGTACTTGTTTTTTTAAGCACAGAAACACAACGCCCCTATTTTCAAGACTTTAGATCAGAGTATCAGCCTGTTAGGTGAGGAAATCACTTCTTGGTAAAACTCCTTTAAGCACTGCATGTAATTCTTATTTGGGTACCACAGCTAAAATGTTCACCCCTTTATGTGCCAAAGACGTTATACAATGGCTATGATGAATGTAAACCTAAATCTTTAGGAATATCTAGCATAAACCACAGAATATATGCATATGTGCAATTAAGCACAATCTCCCACTTTGCCCTAATACTATACCCATTATACAGTTAGGGCCAGAAATATTTGGACAGTGACACAAGTTTTGCGAGTTGGGCTCTGCATGCCACCACATTGGATTTGAAATGAAACCTCTACAACAGAATTCAAGTGCAGATTGTAACGTTTAATTTGATGGGTTAAACAAAAATATCTGATCGAAAATGTAGGAATTGTACACATTTCTTTACAAACACTCCCCATTTTAGGAGCTCAAAAGTAATTGGACAAATAAACATAACCCAACCAAAATATTTTTAGTTTCAATATTTTGTGGCGAATCCTTTGGAGGTAATCACTGCCTTAAGTCTTGAACCCATGGACATCACCAAACGCTGGGTTTCCTCCTTCTTAATGCTTTGCCAGGCCTTTACAGCCGCAGCCTTCAGGTCTTGCTTGTTTGTGGGTCTTTCCGTCTTAAGTCTGGATTTGAGCAAGTGAAATGCATGCTCAATTGGGTTGAGATCTGGTGATTGACTTGGCCATTGCAGAATGTTCCACTTTTTGGCACTCATGAAACTCCTGGGTAGCTTTGGCTGTATGCTTGGGGTCATTGTCCATCTGTACTATGAAGCGCCGTCCGATCAACTTTGCAGCATTTGGCTGAATCTGGGCTGAAAGTATATCCCGGTACACTTCAGAATTCATCCGGCTACTCTTGTCTGCTGTTATGTCATCAATAAACACAAGTGACCCAGTGCCATTTAAAGCCATGCATGCCCATGCCATCACGTTGCCTCCACCATGTTTTACTGAGGATGTGGTGTGCCTTGGATCATGTGCCGTTCCCTTTCTTCTCCAAACTTTTTTCTTCCCATCATTCTGGTACAGGTTGATCTTTGTCTCATCTGTCCATAGAATACTTTTCCAGAACTGAGCTGGCTTCTTGAGGTGTTGTTCGGCAAATTTAACTCTGGCCTGTCTATTTTTGGCATTGATGAATGGTTTGCATCTAGATGTGAACCCTTTGTATTTATTTTCATGGGGTCTTCTCTTTACTGTTGACTTAGAGACAGATACACCTACTTCACTGAGTGTTCTGGACTTCAGTTGATGTTGTGAACGGGTTCTTCTTCACCAAAGAAAGTATGCGGCGATCATCCACCACTGTTGTCATCCGTGGACGCCTAGGCCTTTTGGAGTTCCCAAGCTCACCAGTCAATTCCTTTTTTCTCAGAATGTACCCGACTGTTGATTTTGCTACTCCAAGCATGTCTGCTATCTCTCTGATGGATTTGTTCTTTTTTTTCAGCCTCAGGATGGTCTGCTTCACATCAATTGAGAGTTCCTTTGACCGCATGTTGTCTGGTCACAGCAACAGCTTCCAAATGCAAAACCACACACCTGGAATCAACCCCAGACCTTTTAACTACTTCATTGATTACAGGTTAACGAGGGAGACGCCTTCAGAGTTAATTGCAGCCCTTAGAGTCCATTGTCCAATTACTTTTGGTCCCTTAAAAAAGAGGAGGCAATGCATTACATAGCTATGATTCCGAAACCCTTTCTCCAATTTGGATGTGGAAACTCTCATATGGCAGCTGGGAGTGTGCACTTTCAGCCCATATTATATATATAATTGTAGTTCTGAACATGTTTTTGAAAACGGCTAAAATAACAAAACTCGTGTCACTGTCCAAATATTTCTGGCCCTAACTGTATGTTGTTTTGTGCCAGTGTTTATACATTGAAGATCTAATGTATTATTTATTATGATTTATTTGTGAAAAAATGAATGGTGACCACAATAAAACCGCCATGCCACAGGAAGGTACTTGGACAATCAGGGGGACTAAATAAAAAAAGGATGCTCAATAGTGCAGAGAATTCTATAAAGTATATTATATGGAACTGCTCAAACGAGAGATCCGCATATGTATTATGCAAGCTGCTGCTCCTCCTTGAACTAGTCATGCATGCATGCAGCCATCTTGAAAAGTACATAAAGAAAGAATCTAGCAGGGAATCTGTGGGCACTGCTGGAATGGACAGTGACTGGTAGATGGCAAACGTAATTTCAATGGGAATTCTTGTTTCTGCATCACACTGATGCCGAAATGTTTAATTCCTGTAAAAACAAGTTTGCCATCTATGAGTCACAACTCATTCTAGCAGCAGCCACAAGACATTACTTTTGTTCTTTAAGCAAAAACGAAGGGGTCAGTATTTGCAATGAAAGTATAATGCATTATTTTTTTTTTTTAGCAAAAACACTTACACTCAAGTTTTAACATTCAAAATAGAAAATGATACCTTTATTTAAGTTATCATTGAGAGAATTATAGAAAGTGACAGATGGACTTTTTATGATGGATAAAATGTAAAAAGAAGGTTTTTAAGTACAAATGTGGGATTTGTACCAACACTATACATATAAAAATACTGTGCAAAAGTTGTGTTTCATTTCAGCTATGTGAACATAACTCTTTTTTCTCTCCTTGAAGTAGAACATGATTTATTTGATCCTTCTGCCCAAAGCATAATCCTATTCTGCAGTTATAAAGAGGAATTAAGCTGTTTCTGTTGCTTTCAGAAGTTGTGTCTGCGCGACAGATGTTTTCAGTTCAGCAGCTGCACCACTAAAAGTACTGTATATTGTTTTCATAATGCAGCTTGACTACAACTTCTTTTATAAATAAGCTATTTTTTGCAATGTATCTTAATCAACATATTCTATAATAGGGCAGTTCTGGGACTCTAGTGGTGAAAACATGAAAAAAAAAATCAGACTTTGTGCTGTTAAAGTAATAAACCAATGCAATACTTAACACTGCCTCCTGTAGATGATGGCATCATAGAGTATAAAACCTCATGGCATTACATACATAGATATAGATTTCTTTACAGCCTACATTAGAATATAATTTGTTTCCATTAATAAATGTATATGTGAGCACATGAAACGTTATAATGTATCTTCCTAGGGACACATTTTGTGTTCCTCACCTTCTGATAACCAGTAAAATGCTTGTCTCTATTAACAGATGACACAGAGAGAAATTTGTTATCCGTTAAAAAACCTTTTACAGAAAATAAAACTTAAGGATGACTTAATAAATATGTATATATAAATAAATAAATCCAGGGTCTGTACAGAGTTGTCTCTCATGATGTATTTATACCCAGAATTGTATCTATAATAAGTGGGCATTTCTAAAGGAAAGAAGATTTCTACAAAAACATAAAAAGGGATTATTTACTGTAAGAGCAGTGATACTGTGGAACTCACTGAAGAGATGAAGTTGTTATGGTGAACTTACTTAATGAGTTTAAAAGGGCCTGGATGCATTTTTGCAGTGTAATAATATTAAAAATCACAGCTACATTTTCTAGAGGAGGATTGTTGCTTCAAAGATTTATTCTAATTGCCAAAATTGAAGTTGGGAAGCAATTATTTTCCTAGAATGAAGACAACTGACTTCTTCATCATGGGATACTGGTATAAGCAGAAGAGTCCAGAAGAACAGTGTGTCAGTGTCTCCATAAAACAGCTCAACTTAAAGGGGTAGTTAATTAAGTAACGTTTGGGTTGCGATCAGGATGTTGCAGATCACAGAGAACTAAGAGGTGGCGCACATTTGCTTGGTTGTATTCCAAACTCCCATAGAAACAAATGGAGAAAGCAGTGTATGCCACTTGTTCATTCTATGTGGCTAGCACTGAGCCAACTGCAATAGGACACCTCTCTACCTCTTTGCAAATTTGGAAAGATCTGTTATATAATCTGAACTGGGAAGGCTTTACCAGTCTTCAATGAAAATTCTGTAGCATTACAGAGTGTTGCAATGTTGTAGCAAAAACAAAAGTATGGTCCAGCAGTCCAATATTTATTGAGAAATGTTAAAAAGATGCGGCAAACATGCACAGAGAAGATGAACGAAGCTTACGCGTTTCAGGGCCACTACCCCTTGGTCATAGTATGTTTCAAGGTTCAACAGCCCTTTCATCTGTTTTCCACCATGAAAAGTGTAAATAAATTTGTAAGGGGCTTGACTGTTAGACAACATTTCTTTAATGCTGATACTGCTAATCCAGTAGTAACCAATCCATCTAACAGTAATGAATTTGCAGGTTTAAATTTTGATGAACAAATGTCTCTATTATCTTTGCAGGAATTGGCATCGGACAGCACTGACGACGATTCTTCTAGTATTTCATCTTCCTTCTTCAGAGGTAAAAACTCTTCCTATTACCCTGTAGAGTCTCGGACTGACTGTATGAACACTTTTCAAACTTTGGTCATGAAAGACTTAGCTTTATTACAACAGTCAGCCTCTGCTTCTTTTTTTCCTTCAAATTTTTCTATTAAAAATAAAAAGGCTCTTTCTGAGCTTCAAAATATGGCACAACTTACTTTTAGAATGGCAAAGGTGGCTCTATAGTGATCATGACTAATGCCATGTACCAATCTCAAATGTTGTCTCTGCTCTCCGATGCCGATACTTACCAGGTACTATGTACTAATCCTACCAATTTATATCAGACACATCTTTCGTCATTATTAGATGAAGTTTTAGCACTTGGTGTACTATCATCTATTTGCTGCGAACATTTGTCTGTCACAGACCCTGTTGTTCCTTTCATTTACGGTCTACCCAAAGTACACAAGTCAGTGACTTGTCCTCCTATGAGACCTATTGTGTCGGGCATAGGATCCATGTTGGAACCACTATGTGAATGGCTTGACTTTCATCTTCAGCCTGCAGATTATGAATGAAATTACTTGGCATTCACACATTTCGTGGATTTGTTGTGACGTTGACTCTCTGTATACCTCCATACCACTGGATGTCGTATTTTTGGCTCTTGAGTTTCATGTTGTATAGTGATTTTTCTGCTGATTTGCAACAATTTTTACTTTTGACAGTTCGGTTTCTCATGACCCACAATTTTTTCCTTTTTGACAAACATTTTTATTTACAGTTACGTGGGGTCTCTATGGGAGCCAAATTCTCACCATCCGTTGCTAATTTAGTTACGTCCTGGTTTGAGCATATGTACATTTTTTCTGAAATTAATCATTTTTTTCGGACGTCCAGTGGTATGGGAGGTATATAGATGACATGTTGTTTATATGGAAGGGTTCACATGACAGGTGTTTGTTGTTTACAGAATTTCTAAATAACAATCCTTTAAATCTTCAATTTACCATCACTTTTGATTCCACACAAGTCTCTTTTTTAGACCTAACATTAACAGGTATTCCTAATCATTGCATTCAACCCAAAACTTTTCGCAAGCCGGTTAGTAGAAACACCATTTTACATTACCGCAGTTATCATCCCAAACACACACATGTATCTATTCCTGTTGGGAAGTTGACTCGTGCTAAACGTAATTGCATACGTTTTTTCAGAAATGTTTTTGTGTGCAGAAACATACATTATACTTGGTGTACATTGATTTTAACCTATGGGAAGGAGGGGTGCTTCCATTTTGGGTTTCTGTCCCCGCCCACTCTCACAGGCTGTCATAAGAGGGGGCAGCTTGCAGGTTTTGGGTGTTTTTTTTTTTTTTTCTCTCTGAATAATGGAGGTCGGTGACCAGTGAGAGGCCTGATTGGCTCGATTGAGAGGTAAAGATAGCATAGGACGCCCGATTTTGAGATCACGTTGAAGTTCGTGGGGCAGCTTAAACATCTTTTGATCAAAATATGTGAACCGAGAGTCTCAAAGTTTTTTAAACGTAATTGTTCGTCACAACAAAATTTCACCAGTGAATCTCACAACATTCACCAACGCCTTTCAGCCAGAGGCTACCCACGGTGGGTCATTGAACGTGCTCAAAGTATTGTTGATCGCAAAAGTCGTAAACATCTCTTATATTCACAGCAGGGTACTAAACATCCCTACATTAGTAGTAGAATATTTACACATACTTTTTGAAGATGATTTATTAAAAAAACCTTTTGGCACAGGGCTGTAGAGTAGTAGCCAGACGTCCTCGTACCATTGGTAATCTTATTGGCCCCAATTCTGCACGACCCCCTCAGTCTTCTACTAACTGGCTCAAACATCAGGGATTTTATAAATGTGGGTCGTACCCTTGTAAGACCTGCTCTTTTTCTCAGGTCACTCAGTCTTTTCAATCCCAGGGGCAGCGCTACAGTATCAAACAATATCCTAATTGTAACTCTGCTTCTGTAGTTTATATTATTGAATGTACACACTGCCATCTATATTACGTTGGTTCTACCACACGCAAATTCAAAGTTCGAGTGTGTGAACATCTTAATTACATCCAAAATCCTGGCAGTCGCAATATCTCTAATGCTGCATGACATTTTATTAATTCTCATCAATCCAGCAATAGATTCTTTAGGGCATTTGCTATAGAAAAGGTCCAGTTAGGCAAACGAGGAGGCAATCTCACTTATCGATTACGGGACAGAGAAGCCTTGTGGATCGTGTCTCTAAATGCTGTGTGGCCCCATGGCCTAAATATCCATAATGAAATTCTTTACCATTATTAATGTATATTCTGGGTGCTTTTGTTCTTCATAGGGCTAGCCGTCTTAGTATCTATTTATAGTAAACGTCCTGATTAGGCAATTTTTTTTTTGTAGTACATTCATTAGCATGTGTATTTAATATGTCTGTATTTATTAGTTTCACTGCCTGTTCTTTGTTTTTGTGACCATGATCCTTGTGGTCACTTCAGTTGTTTGGTTTCTGTATTTTATTTAGTTGTTTTTATTTAAGGTTCTTGTTCCTGCAGTCGGAGTTGTGAGGAAATTGTTTTGTGTATGTTGATGTTGATTGCGCCGACCGCTGTTGCCTGTAAGGTTCCAGTCTGCCCGTTCTGGCCCCAATTCCCTTGCTCATGGCGCGGTGGTTTTCTTGTGGTGCCGTGAGTGCGCAGGCGCCGATACTTCCCCTTGACTGCTGTTGTGGGGTGTGGCTTCGGCCCCGGGCTCACTCCGGGCCCTGGTTCCTTTGCGCAATGCGCGCCCGGTTTGGGTTTGGGATCCCGAGAGTGCGCAGGCGCCGGCGTTCTCACATGCACTGTTGGCACGTTTTAGTGAGGGTGTGTGGACACACGGGGCTCCCTCTCCGTACAGGTGAGTTGTATAGTCGTTTATTATCATGTATATTTTAAACGTTCTTATTTCCTGTGTAAAACATGCTATGACTAATGGGCAGTGGCCCTGAAATGGTAAGCTTTTCATCTTCTCTGTGCATGTTTGCCGCATCTTTTTAACATTTCTCTCATAAATGTTGGACTTTTATTGGCCATTGGACTGCCGGACCATATTTTTGTTTTTGCTATATTGCTATCCCCTTTTAGCCGGAGGGTCCTGCAGCCTTTTGGGAAATCACGGTGAGGGGACTCCCTTTCACAAAGGCATTTTTGGAAAGGAGTTTGAGAAGCTAAGCGCCCTCTATTTAATGTAAAAAAATCCTCAATTTTTTTTGACCCACTGAGTCTTCAGAAAGCAAAAGGGATAATAGCCAAGCCATTATCACTCATCTGCAAACAGCGTTGTTTTGGGGTTTTCCCTGTCATCAGCGCAGACAAAGAGCGATACTGGTGGCTGGGTGGGAGGCAATGAGTGGTCAGAAAGGGGACATCGCTCTTTGAGGAGAGCCCCCAAATTGGTGTGAAGAGTTTTAAATTGCCTTTTTGCCCTCTACTAAGCAACTGCACCCGAAAGCGGTTTGAAAGTAAATAAATCAGACAATTTCCTTTTAGAGGCTAAGTATATATGATGGTAACTTTGGAGAGTACTAGTACTCGTCAGATATAATATTATATAAGAAATTGTAAAATCATAGACTTTTAGACACTGGTCTTTAACCCCTTCACGACCTTGGCCGTATCCATACGTCCAGGTGGTTTGGGGGTTCACGCACCTGGATGTATGGATACGTCCAGAGGATCCCCGCGAAAATCTAAGGCAGAGTTCGCTGCAGCGATCGGCGCGGGGTGTCAGCTGTATATTACAGCTGAAAATCCCCCAGCGTCGGACCCGACCCGGATCGCTCCGGGGGAGGGGGGGGGCGGTTAACCCCTTATTTATCGCGACGATCGTGTCGCAATAATTAAGAGAGAGCAGGAGGAGGGTCGCTCCTCTGCGTCTCTGTCGGGCGGCGGGGAGCAGCGCACGGATCGGGCGATAGTTGCAGCTCCTGCTCCCTCAGACACACGGAAGGCAGAGAATGCCTTCGGGTTGTCTATGACGTCACGACGCAGGCCGTGCCCTGTTTGGGGCCCCCCGGCATCGTGGACTGACAGTTACCATAGGAACCCGTCTTTGCAACAAGCTATGCACTGATTCGTATTGAATGAGAGATCTAAAGATCTCTCATTCAAATCCCTATGGGGAAAAGTAAAAAAATAACGTGGAAAAGTTAAAAAAAGTGAAAAACATGTAAAACCCAAAAACAAAAAATAAAATAAAAAATACGTACACCGCCCTTTTCCCTTTACAAACGCTAATCGCCCAAAAATGATCAAAATTTAAAAAAGTACCCATATTTGGTATTGCGCAGTGCGTAACGACCTGCCCTATAAATCTGGGCATGTTAATTAACCCGTACGGTGAACGCTGTAAAAAAAAAAAAAAAAAAAAACAATCACAGAATTAAGATTATTTTTCATCCAGCAGCACATAAAATGGAATAAAAAGCGATCAAAAACTCCTAGAAACGCCAAAGTTGTAACAATTAAAACGTCAGGGACATCCGCAAAAAAAAAGTCCTCATACAGCCCCTGTATACGGAAAAAATAGAAAATGTATAGCTCTCAGAAGATAGCGATGCATAAAAATTGTTTTACACACTAAAAACACTTTTCTTTTTTTTTAAGTGCTTCAGCTTAAAAAAAAATATTTTAAATTTGGGTATCGCCATAACGTTTGCGACCCAAAGAGTAAAACTAACTTATCAAAAGATACTGCATGGTGAGCCCTTTTAAAAATAAAAATAAAAAAACACTACTAGGATTGCAGTATTTTTTTCACCCTGGCCTCCCAAAAAAATGGATTTAAAAGCGATTCAAAAAGCCTTGTCCCCCAAAATGATACTAATAAAACGTCAATCATCTTGCAAAAAAAAAGTCCTACACAGCTCCAAGCACAGAAAAATTTTAAAAATTATGGCTCTCGGACTATGGCGATGCAAAAACGTATTTTCTGGTTGAAAAAAAAGTGTTTTTATTGTATAAAAGCAGTAAAACATAAAAAAAAATATACAAAATTGGGTATCGGGTTTAATCGTATTGACCTGCTGAATAAAGCTACCATGCAATATATACCGTACAGTGAACGTATAAAAATAAAATAAAAAACATACCAAGATTGCTGTATTTTGTTCAAAACATCTCACAAAAACCTTATTGAAAAGTGAACATAGGGATCATTGCACCCCATAATGGTACCAATAAAAACTTCAACTCATCCCGCAAAAAACAAGCCATAACAGCTTGCACACAGCAAAATAAAAAAGTTATGGCTGTCAGGAATAGGACAAATAAAAACGCAATTTTTTATAGACGTATTTTCTACTGTGTAAAAGTAATAAAAACAGAAATAAATACTATATAAAATCTATATCATTGTAAAATTTTACCGACCCCATAGTAAGTTATCACATTTATTTAAATGCACGGGTGAATGTTGTAAAATTGAAACTCAAAAAACAATGACCGAACTGCGTTTTTCCCCAATTTTCATTTTGGCCAATGCTAAAAAAAACTATGGAAACCTGTGCATCCAAAAATGCACAGTACACCCCTAGATGAGATCCCTGATGGGTGTTGAATCCAAAATGGGGCGCTTCTGGAATGTTTCGCCTGTTCTGCTACTTTGGGGGCTTTGCAAAAAGCGACATTTGGGCCCCCCCAAAATCTGCGTTCCAAAAGCCAAATTGCGCTCCCTCCTTATACGCCTGCTATGCGCCCAAAACAGCAGTTATACACCCACATGTTTGGGTATTGCCGAACTTGGAAAGAAATTGCTTTTAAAAAAGTTTTAGGTTTTTTTTTTTCCAGGATTCCTTGTTTTATATGAAACATTTTAAGCTAAAATTGCAAAATTTTTTGGAAAAAAATGTTTTTTAATTTTCACAGCCTTTTTGCCCAAAAAAATTTGTGAATCATGTGTGGGGTCTATATACTCAATGCACCCCTGGTATATTCTTAAGGGGGTTTAGTTTCCAATATGCGGTCTATTTAGGGGTGTTTATTAAGTTTTAGCACCTTGGGTGTCCCCAAACCTGAAATGGCGCCTAAATAAAATCGTATTGAAAATGGACCCTAGGTATAGTAGGTGCTCCTCCTATTTGGGGGCTTATGGGTGAGCCAAATAATGCACTAGGGCCACATATGGGATATCTTTTAAAAACGGCAGACCTGGGGGAATTGATATTAAGTTGCATTTACCTAGTCACATTTACTGTATTCCCGTGAATAATGGATAAATATTGAAAATCTGCAAAAAAAGTTTAAATTTTGAAATTTCAAAATCCACTTTGCTTTAATTTCTGTGAAATATCTAAAGGGTTATCAAACTTCTAAATAGTGTTGTAAATACGTTTAAAGGGGTCTAGTTTCTCGAATGGTGTACTTATGGGGGTATCCCAACCCTGCAGGCCCCTCAAAGCACGTCAGAAACTGGAGTGGTCCCTAAAAAAAATGTATATTGCCCCAAATTTTCTTGAAAATGTGAGAAATTACTTTTCTTAAATTTCTAAGCCCCCCAAAGTCGTAAAAAAAAAATAAGACATTTAAAAAATGATGCCAAAACCCATAGTGGACATATGGTAGATGCTAGTTATAAACTATTTTGTGGGGAATAATTATCTGTCTTGCACGAAGAAATTTTTCAACTTTCAAAATCGCAAATTTTTCCAAATTTTCATGAAATTTTGATATTTTTCACAAACAAACAAGGATTGTATGGAATAAAATTTACTTACTAACTTAAAGCACAAAGTGTCACGAGAAAACATCTCTTTTAATCACATGGCTAGGTAAAAGTGTCAAAAAGTTATTCTTTACATAAAGTGACATATGCCAGATTTCAAAAATAGGGCTGGGTCAGGAAGGCCAAAACAGGCTGGGTCCTTAAGGGGTTAAAGGATCTTAAAAACTTTAAAAATAACAAAATGCAATATAAGCAGAGAAAGGTATGTTATTTAAGCCACATCAAGATATCATTATGCAAACTTGTGCGGCTTGATAAGAACAACATTAGCTCTTGTTATATGTTTGCTGTCAGGTGGTAATTTGTGGCCTCCATAGACATACCAGTTAACACATAGGGCAACATAAAGCCAGTATGAATATTAAACCCATATTGCAAAGTCTGACATTTTTACACTAGCTTATATTCCCACTCTTTCCTTTCCACCTGCATCTGGAAATGATTAAAAACGTTAAAA
>JAODAL010053449.1:0-25294 GCA_025379985.1 Phyllomedusa bahiana | reverse complement strand
ACAGTTTAGAACTTGTATTAGTTACGACAGATATAAATGTTCTTATTTAGATAGACCTAGCATGTTGTCACCATGTAATGTTTACTGTATTTCTACCTTGTACACTGTTTTTATTTTTGTTACAAACAGCATATGTGTATTCTAATGTACATTTTTGTTTGTCCATCAGTTTTACCCGATCCTACATCCTGTTAATAAAACTACAGACTTCAAACACGGTCGTAATTATTGACAAGTAGGAAGGCGTTTAGCTGCCTGTCGAGCTCCACATAGACCCCGGGGGTACGTGAAGTGGGGGCAGGACACTTACCATGGCATTTATGATGAGCCAAATCTATGAACCGCCGTGTGACTCTTTCATACAAACTGACGAATGCCACACTAACCTATTGAGATGTATGATTGTCTAGTCTGTGACAGTTTTAATACATGTCCCCCAATGGGCTTTATGTATGAAAACTGTCTAGCAGTAAGACTGTCTTTGTTACCCATAGCAACCAATCAGAGCTCCGTCTTCATTTTTCCAGAGCATAATTTTTCCACAATAAAGACAGTCTTACTTAGGAATGGATTGGCCTGCATAGAAATAGGAGAAACCCTTAATGGGCCCCTGAGCATGGCAGACCTGGAGCTGTTTTTTAACTGCATATACATCCTCAGATGAGGCAAAAAGCACAGAAAGGTGGGCAAAAAGCAAGAGGCAGAGAATAGGAAGCATGTACAGTCATTTACAGTAACTGTCAGGGTGGGCCTCTAAAATAAAGGTTCTGAAGAAGCTGATGTGAGATCGGCGAAACGCGTCATGTACCCTCAATAAAATTGTGAAGACAAGTATACTTCTTGTCTGAATACTTCGAGCGCTTCAGCTTAGCAATCCCACGCAACTGACAGCAGTAACCCAGCTTGCAGTTATTTTAACTATCTCTCATCCTCGGCGTCCCTCGTGGATCCATAGGCAGGAACGTGCCGGAGCAGCTGTATTCTACAACAACGGTGGAAATTGCTCACATCTATACTCTATTGCGAGCTGTACCGCGGATATCGTACAGCTGCAAAAGGTGAGCACCTTTCCATCACCTTCTTCTTCATATTATTGTAAGAATTCAACTGCGCTTCTTGTCCCTAGCTTATCCGTTCTCCCGGAAAGATATATTCTCTGAAGGGTGAACGCTACTACTTACCCCTAAAATAAACTCCACTAGTGAGCCCAGAAACAGCTCAAGTGGTGGGATCCTAGAATCAACTAGGCACCCCAGTCCTACACTGGTCTTATTGCTAGATACTGCTAGACAGTTTCCATATATAAGGCTCACTTATGTTTTTTTCTGTTTTAGGCAGATTCTACTTTTGCTGATACGCTTGTATAAAATTATTATTAGGTCTACTACTTTTCAATCACTGATTAATCAATGTTGAGTGAAATTGCCTGAAGCCATATTACAAAAGAATCTGTGTTATCTAGCCGTGCATTGTTTTCTGAACGTAAAAACTCCTGCCACTTGTATCATGATATTTAATAATATTTACATGAAATCTAAACATATTTTTTCCATTTATTTCATGAAATACTGTACTTTTGTAGAATGATATTCTTCACAGAACAAATCGCTTAAGTACTCCAAATCATTTTCTGGAATAAAGAGCAATGGGGAATTTTCTTATGTTTAATCATTTGTCTTTTTTGTCTGTTTAAATGGGATAATAATTGCTTTCATTAATACTCTGTAGATTATTGCAGAAAAATATCCCTTTGCTGTAGATATTACTTACTATGCTTTATTCAATAGCCATTAAACACATATACTGCAATTCTACCAGTAATTTTTGATAAGTGTATTTATCTTCATATCAGTGAACACTAATTCTAGCAGAAAGATGTATTAACCCCATACTGTGACAACGATTTTTGTTTTCCTCCCCACCTTCAAAGAATCATTTTTTTTTTTATTTCTCTGTTTACATATCACAAGGCATTATGATAAAGGAGCTGAGAAGCTCAAGCACCCTCTATTGGATGTAACAAATCTTCAATTTGTTTCCGACTCACTGAATCTTTAGAGAGCAAAAAGGGATATTAGCCAAGCCAGTATCACACATCTGCAGACAGCTGTTTTGGGTTTAGCCCTTCATCAGTGCAGAGCAGAATGGTACTGGCTGGCTGGGTGGGAGGCATTGAGTGGCTCAGAAAGGAGAATATCTCTCTTCAGGGAGAGCACCGTAAAGGTGTGTGGAGTTTTGAATTGCCTTTTTGCCCTCCACAAAGCATCTGCATATCACAACACATTGAGAATTTGTTACATCCAATGTAGGGCGCTTGAGCTTCTCAGCTCCTTTCCCATAATGTCTTGTGATACGCAGATGCTTAGCGAATGGGCAAAAAGGCAATTCAAAACTCCCACACGCCTATATGGTGCTCTCCCCAAGGAGAGATATTCCCCTTTCTGTTTACATAGACATACTATATGGAGCTACAGGTATGAAAACTGTCTAGGTCTAAGACTATCTTTGTTGCCCATTGCATCTTTGCACCAGTTGCACCAGTTTTGTGAAAGCTTTATTTTCTGGAGTTCACTGTGAGGTATAAATGACATACTATCTGTATTCTGCTGGTCTGTACAATTGTGGTTATACCAAATTTATAGAGTTTTGGTTATGTTTTAGTACTGTAAAAAATAAATAATTATTTTTTTTTTTAAATTGGCACTGCATTGCTATGTTTGGCAACCAATAGCTTTTATTGTTTTTTCAGCTATCGTTATTTCTTTACTTGTGAAATAACAAAAGGTCGGTGTTTTGAACTTTTAATATTTTGTTATGTTGAAAACTTTTTTTTTACTTATAATATTAGTTTCCCAAATAAAATTTGACCATTTGGGAGTGCAATCGCTTGTACACTGTTCTGTAAT
Source organism: Phyllomedusa bahiana (assembly GCA_025379985.1). Classification (NCBI taxonomy): domain Eukaryota; kingdom Metazoa; phylum Chordata; class Amphibia; order Anura; family Hylidae; genus Phyllomedusa; species Phyllomedusa bahiana. The sequence goes on along the minus strand of JAODAL010053449.1, from coordinate 22,388 downwards.
AGTACTTTATTAGGGTATAATATTTGTAGTAACATGGCAGCTATGGAGGTCTTTATTAAATCCCCATCTGCAATGCTAACCAGTTGGCACCCAACAATCTTATTGCGGGAGGGTTAATAGGGGAACGCAATGCTGCACAATTTTTTTTTCCATTAGATGCTGTGTTAAAAGGTTGAGATTAGGGCGAGTGGCAGGTCTTGTCAGTAATAAGCAGCCATTACCTGCTGCTTACGGAGTTGGCTGAGTGAGAGAGCCCACTCCATACTCCCCTACTGATTACATAACCTACAGTTACGCCTTACATCGTAAAGGAGTTAAAGTGCTATCTAATAGAGAGAATGCTACAAGTTTAGGATTCCCAACATAGTGCACAGGACACCTCTTGTCCAATGTAAAAACACTCAATAGAAAGAGTAGAATACTGTCCAGCACTCACAGACTCAGAAGGTAAAATACATTCTTTATTTTATAACAGAATAAAAAATTTGGTGACCGACTTCCTAATGGTGCAGTTTAAGTCCAACACAGTTGGGTTCAAAATGTGTTGAAAGGATGTCGGTCACTTGTTTTCATACTAACCAATTCTACCAGATTACTTGGTAGGGTCCCAAAAATGCTCCCCAAGAGCATCATAAAATGCTGCTCTTGTGCCACTGACAGACCACAGCTAGACTATAAAAACCTTGCTGCACAGCGTGCACAGTCTTTATGGCAAGTGCGCGCTACCTGAGAGGATGACATCTGTCTGGTGGTAAGTACTACTTACCTGCTTCACAATCCTGACTTCTTCAGGCTCCTCAATCCTTCCTTCTTCTTGCAGTAGGAGACAGACTGCAAGAGTTGTCCCCTGCAGCCTATCTCCTGCATCCTACGGTCTGTCTTCTGCTGCAAGAGAGAAAAGAGACAGGCTGCAGGAGTTGTCCTCTGCAGCCGGGATCCTGTACCCTTCAGCCTCTCTCCTGCAGTGGGCTGAAGACAGGTTGCATGGGGCAGAAGTAGCCCCATTTAATAAAGGCATTTAGTAAAAAAGCATGCATAGTTTTGAATGCTGGTGTTTTCAAAATTGACTTAAATTTGGAACACAGGGAAAGATTAGGTTACTTAAAGGATTTTGTATCATACAAGCTCTCAGCCTAAGTCAGTGAGCCTGGCAGTTAAATTGAGGGGCGGGCTTTTTTGTCTGCCTCTTCTCCTCCCTCTTCCCCCCCTCCCCCTCAGCACACAGAAAGCCTCCTCCTTAACTTCTATACAGGGGGGGGTTTGCTGCCAGAGTTTAACCCTGTGTGTGCCTGCCTGGGTCTGCTGCAGCTCTTTGCTGCTCGTCTCCACATCCAGGAGACAGGAGAGGGCTGATCTAATGAGTGTGGAGCAAGTGTTCCTATACCCCCTGCTTAGCATACAATCTGCATATCTCCAGCAACAAACAGACCCTGTCAAAACAACACAGGGCAGCTGTGAAGGTTTTCTATACTCAGGATGTTGTCACTAGTAAACACCAGGGGCATGAACCCTTCACATGCCCCCTGACCTGTAAAAGTATAAGTATAGTTACAGCTCCACAGACAAATCATGATTTTAGTAACACACAGGTCACGCTGTCACATCTATCTGTGTAGAGAGCAGGAGGAAGAAGGGACCCCCAGGGGTTTAACCAGGAAACAACGGCCAGAACCTCCCCCCCCCTCCACTACAGAAGCATTCTGTTAGGGATGGGCTCTCTGCTCTGACCTGTATTCAGAGGCTGATGAGTCATACAGACCTGACAGCCAGTGAGATAAGGATCAACAGGTCGGCTACTATAGAAACTTGAGAAGCTGATGTACTCCTACTAACAGGGCTTACTCAAAATCAGTAGGACATTTGTAATGAACATATATTGCAAAGCTGCTTGTTTTTTAAGGATCTTTTAATTAAAACCCAATCATTGTAGCGAGACAACCCCTTTAACCCCTTACCGATATAGCACATAAACAAATGTCTTGGACAGGATGGTATCCCCACATATGGACATATGAGTACATCTAGAAGACCGTGTGGGCTCACAAGCAGAGTCTGCATGATAAGCGCCTAGCAGAAGCACAAGTGGTTTACCTGTTCCAGCAGTAATGCACCTGGATTTGTCGTACAGAAGCTATAAATGTGTAGCTTCGTACGGTTGTAGTGCGGCACACCTCCAGCACGCCCCCCCATCTCAGGTGCATTACAAAGTGCCACGGGCGCTCTGTAATGTGCCTGATACTGGAGTGCACATGGTTAAAAATATAGCGAACGTATAGTCCTTAATGCCTGCGATTGACCACCACAGCAGCTAAAGGAAAGAAAGAGGGATGCAGCTCCCTCTGTCTGCATTGGTACCGCACAGTGCGATACACGGTGCAGTGTAAAAAATAAAATAAAGACTAATAGGATTGCTTTATTTTGTTCATTCTGCCTTCCAAAATTGTTGATAAAAAGTGATCAAAGCATCATATAAACCAAAGTGGTACCAATGTAAATGTCAACTCATCTTGCAAAAAAAAACAAGCACTAAATCTGCTTCATGCACAGAAAAATAAGAAAAATTTATGGCTGTCAGACTATGACTACATATAGTTTTTTACATATAAAAAACTCTAAAAAAAAATTGATATTGTTGAAATTGTACCAACCCGCATCATGTCATTTATATCGTTTTCATGGCCTAAAGCTAAGAAAAAAGGTGAAGCACCTGTGCCCCAAAAATGCACAATACACCCCTAAATCAGTTCCTTGAGAGGTGTTGAATCAAAAATGGGGTGACTACTGGGAGGGTTCACCTGTTCTGGTATTTTTTGGACTTTGTAAATGCGATATGGCACCCACTGAAATCTGCATTCCAGAAGCCAAATAGCACTTCCTCACTTGTACGCTCTGCCATGTGCCCAAACAGAAGTTTACACTCACATATAGGGTATTGCCAAACTTGGAAGAAATTGTGTAACTAATTTTGGGGTGCTTTTTCATTATTCCTTGTGAGAATGGAACATTTTCAGCTAAAACTGCACATTTTTTTTCACAGCCTAACATTAAAAGAACTTGTGAAACATCTATGGGTTCAATATACTCACTACACCCCCGCATATATTTCTTTAGGGTGTAGTTTCCACAATGAGGTATTTTAGGGGTGTTTATTAGGTTTTAACACCTTAGAGTGCTCATAAACTTGAGATGATGCCTAAAGGAAATGAAAATATGACCCCAAAATCCAGTAGGGGCTTCTCCTATACTGAGGCTTGTGGTTGAGTCAAACTGGGGCAACATATGGGACATCTCTAAAAACAACAGAAATGAGGGACTCGATATTGGGTTGCGTTTCCATGGTAACTCCTACTGTGTTTCAGTGAATAATGGATACATTTTTAAAAATTGCAAAAAAAAGTTAACTTCCGCTTTGCTTTAGATTCTGTGAAACAACTTAAGAGTTAACAAAGTTCCTAAATGCTGAATTGAATAAATTAAGGGGTTCAGTTTCTTAGATGGAGTATTTATGGGGGTATCTAATAAACAGGCCACTTAAAGCCGCAACAGAACTGAACCAGTCCCTAAACAAATCTGTGTTGCAAATGTTCTTAAAAATGTGAAAAATTGCTACTAAACTTCTAAACCCCTAATATAGTAAAAAAAAATAAAAATACATTTAAAAAATGATGTCCACATACAGTAGACAAATGGTAGATGCTAGCTATAAACTATTTTGTTTGGCATAACTAGCTGTCTTGATTGCAGACATTTTTGAATTTGAAGATTTTGAAAAGAACACTTTTTTAAAATTTTCATGACATTTTGATATTTTTCACAAATAAACAAGGATAATATAGAAAAATTTTTTTTTTCTAACTTAATCCCTTACATACATAGAACATAAACATAAGTCCTGTTGCCGGTAAGGCTCTATGTAGCAGGATTACTTAGTAACTTCATCTATCCCAAAATGATAACAATAAAAAGTACTCTTCAGCCCAGAGAAAAATTCACCCTCACTCAGGTCCATAAGTAGAAGTACAAAAAAGTTATAGGTCGCAGAAAATGGCGCTGAACTGCAAATTTAAGAAATAGAGAATGTTTGGATTTTTTTAAATGGTACTAAAACATAGTGAAAACCCTACACATTTGGTAATGCCAGAATCGTATCAACCTACAAAATAGAGTGAATGCCTTAAAAACAAAACCCTCGCAAACATGGCGCAAGTACTTTTTTTCATAATTCACCACCCATAGAATTTTTTGGGCAGTTTTCTAATATTCAGGATTCTATGGTATGGTCAATGGCAACATTAAAAAGTACTATACATCTTGTCCCAAAAAATAAAATAAAATTATGTTATGACCGGCTTTAGGAAGGGGTTAAAACACAACGGGGGACAGATATTAACCTGGCGTTGACTTGTTAATTCCACCTTTGTTTGTAATAGTGTACGATCCGACAACATGTATGAAAGTGTTTTACAGCACTTTATAAATGTGTCCTGTTCTACGCTTAAAGTAGTCTCAGCCATGCCATTTTGAAACTAGTTTGGATTTGTAGGACAGTTTTGCACCAAACGCATCTTTGCTGGATTTTATGACTCTGGCGTGACTCGTCCCTGCATCTTTGGTCCATTCAAAAGTGTTGTGTCTGGAGCAGATTGTGCCAAGTTTGGGTGTACAAAGGTTCATACATCTTTATAACAAGGCTATGGCAGTTTATGTGGCTTGAAGCACATAAAAAAAATGGGGAAGCCCCGTTCATATATATTGCCCAATGTGTCATGAGAAAACTAACTCTAAATCACATAGATAGCTAAAAGTATCAAAAAGTTATTCCCACATAAATTGACCCCCCGGACCCTTGGGTTAACTGAGTTTCCGATCATTTTACAGAAAGTTCTGTGGCTGTATGTCCCCTGTAATTAAAGGGCTAATATATCAGCCCCAGTTTTTAAGGTATATAAAAATGCCCCCAAAGGTCTTTTTCTGATCAAAATTTGGAGGAAAAATTATAAAAACAAAAAAAGGGTTAATAAAAATATAATAAAAAAAAACCTTACAAGCCAAACCACAATGCTTAGCCCCGCCCTTGTTGACCCTAAAACTTTATATCACTTATATATAAATGTCCATGACAAAAAACTGACACGAATGTATATAAGTGGCACTATTGCTATAAAAAATGTTAAAAACAGGCTTTTTAATTTTATTTAATTTTTTCCGGGGAAAAATTTTAAAAAAGTAAAAAAAAGGGGGCAAAAAAAAATAAAGCGTAACATATTATGTAATAAAAGGTAAGAAAAAATGTGTACAATCACCGAGTATGAGAAAGCGTAATAGTTTAGAGATGGGCAAAATCCTTTTCAAACGAAGTGGAATTCGTTTGGGGGGGGGTTTTAAAGGAAAAAAACTTCGGGTTCGGAACGAAGTCAAATTTTGGGGGGTATTTGGGGTGAACAAAAGTGTGCTTTTGATTGAAAAAATGGCTGCGGGGGAAAAATGGCGCTACATGGGGCAAAGCACTCTGGGGGGAAAAGAAGGGCATAGCCTGCATGACATGGGGAAAGGGGGTGAAGCCAATAAAGGGGAACCGGGGGGGGTTTCTGGACGTCACCCCCCACTATAAAAAGCCCGGGGCGGGGACGCCGGGAGCTCGCACCCCCTCTCACTGTCCCTTCATGGGGAAGGGTGCTGGCCGGCTGTTGGGCTCTTACTGAAAAATTTGATTTTAAAACAGCTTTTTTGTGGGGTGCCCTCAGCTTCTCTCAGAGACTGTTTCCCCTTAATGTTCTATTTCTTTTTTTTTGGGGTTAGGTCTGAAATCCAGTGGTGCGTCCACTGCAGCTGCATTTACATTCAATATCAAAGTGGGATCTAACCCCATTTTCCTTTTTTAAAATTTTTCTTTAAAAAGGGGAAAAAGCTTTTTTACAATACAAAACCATTTCCCATTTTGGGTTTCCCCTCAATTCTTTTGCGCAATTTACATCCGGGGGTTAATTAAGCGTTTTTTTGGGCTGGTGTGCGGGACCCCAAGAAAAACCATTTCTTTTTAAAACCCAAAATATAAAAATTTTTTCCTGTAGCCAAATTTCCCAAGTAAAGGTTAATTACAACTGTATTTTTTGGGTTGGTGGCGTAGAAAAAACGAAATTTGTAACACGCTACAAAGCTACTTTTTTTGTGGGGCTCAATTTTTTGGCGAAATTTTAAATCCGGGGGTTTTTAAATTTAAGCTTTTGTTTTGTGGTGGGGTTTTGAAAAAAATCCCCCTTTCTTTTTCAACGCCAAAATATTTAAATTTTTCCTGTAGCCTAATTAAATGCCCCAAAGGGTTTAAATTAAGCCTTTTTTGGCCCTTTTACATTTGGGTAAAACCACAGGGGTTTTTTTAAACAAAAACACATCCCAATTATTTTTCCGGGCCCTTTTGTGTACGAAATTTTAAATTTTCCAAAGGGGTTCCCCCCAAGCTTTTTTCGGGGTTTCTTTTGGGATCAAAAACGGGTGTATATTTATATATACAGATATAAATCATAAAACGGGTTTTTCTTTTAAAATTTTAGAACAAACGTATGTCAGACAGAAAAGGGGGGAAGGCCCTTGCACCTGCGAGTGGCGGGTGGCAAAAACTTTTCCTGGAACGGGCCCAGGCGCGCAAGAAAGGGGGGAATTTCCGCATCAGGGGTAAATCATTTGAGGCCACAACGCAGCTGTCTTTCTAGCGGCCGGGGTTTTTTCAGCAACCCAAGGGTTTCCCTTGATTTTTTTGACTAGGTCATCCTTTTTCCTCCCAAGACATCTGAAAACCCCCAGCCAAGAGTCGGGGGGAAAACCTCAGCCCAAAAACCCATTATTCCCCCAGGGCCCCGGGGGGAGCGGGGTTTTTCAGGGGGCCCTCCCCTTCCTCAGTCCGCCTCTGTCCCACCCGGTTCCCCACCAAAAGGTTTCTCCCTTTTTGGGGTTTTCTGGGTTCAGCGCCATAATAGGGGATAAAACCCTTTGGGGGGGGGGCAGTCAGAAAGCAAATTGGAAAGCAAAAGAAAGGGGGCCCAAAAAATCCCCTGTTTCCCTTGCAGTAGGGGGAAAAAGGTTTTAGATGTGGGGTGGAGGGGAAAAGGTTTCATTTTGTGAGAGGTCCCTGGGCTCCCAAGCCCGGTGATGGGGAAACAGCGGGGTGACGTGAACCCCAAAAATTAGTTGATGTTGTACCGACCGCCTTGGGGCCGGGTGGGGCCCAAGGGCTTCACCCTCGTCAGGGAGAAGAGGGCGTCGCTTGCGGTCAGGCGCACCCCACCCCGGAAAGGTGGACGTGTGGCCGGGGTTTTCAGAGGTGAAGCAGTGGAGGTCGGGACCCAAAGGGGCCACGGGGGTTAAAAAACCCGCTTCGAAGGGTCCAAGAAAGTAAAACACAGGGGCTCGGGCGAGGTAGCAGCGGCAGTACCCTAAAGTGCGGAGCGTTGGGGGTTTTAAAATTTCCGAAAACCGGGGGTGTTTTGGGCGGGGTTCTTTGCTAGACACCGGAGGAGCCAAATTATGGGTATATGTAAAATTTCTGTGGGCAAAAAGGAAACCCGTGGCCGGGGAGCTAAGGTTGGCACCCCGGCCCGAAAAAAACACATGCCCGCGTCACCACCGGTGGCCTGGGAGAAACATGGCCAATGGGGAAAGGTACCCCCTGCCGCCTCACAACACAGCGCAGCACCGGGGCCCCGTGGCATGCAGGGCCATTGCGCCATCAAGGCTCCACCCCCTTCTGCGAAGGGAGCTGTTTCCTTTGACATCATCTCCCGGGTCCAAAATTTGTCCTGCTCCCGTACCCATGGGGGCCAAGCATCTTTTAAAGCAGGCGATTGCAAAGAGCAACAGTAATGCGTCCAACCACCTAAGGTCCCAAAAGCTGACCGTGCTCCTGCCCCAAGTTTTTGGGTACTCCCAGTCTCCCCCTTTTCCCAAAATTGGGGGACTCTGCCCGTTCAGAGAACTAAGGTTTGTCCCGAGCCGAGATGGAGATTTTCCAAGCCGTAATTTTTTTTTCCAAAAAGGGGAAATTTTCCGCACTTTTTAAATTTTTTGTGAAAAAGAAGGGTGGGTCAGCCCCCTTGATTTTATCGGTTTTTTTTCCAAAGGTGAAGGGCAAAGCCGGGGAAAACTTCGGGAAAGTTAACTAGGGTTTCCGGGCCAGTACATGCCTTTACGGCCCCGGGGTAAATTGTGTTTCCCCCCCCAAAGGCCCACCAGAAAACTTGGCGGGAGACCCTTTTTCTCCTCCCCCGTTTTTCCCAAACTGCTGACCCGGGCGCCAAGGGTCCCGCCTCCCCCCCTTTCCCACCACCACCACCTTTCTAAAGCCTCCACAAGTACGCTCCATCATACCACATTTGTAGGGAACAGGTGTCACCGTTCAAACACCTGGTTTTGCCTGGGAAACAAATTTCCCCACAGGGGAGGAAATGCTACGGTCATGCAGCAAGAAATGGGAATGTTTTGGCTTTCTACGCCCCAAAAACTGCAAATGGGGAACCATGGTAAAGAAAAAGGGAGGAAACCCATGGAAAATCCGCGCTGCACCGAGGAGGGATGGTCCAGGGCGCCCGAAATGGCGATGTTTTTAAATTCGGGTTTGTAAAAAGGGTTTCCCCTTAAGTCTTTCCACCATCTTAAAAACATTCTAAATCCCAGGAAAGGGCATGCATTTTTAACCATTTTTCAAACCCCAGGAACCCCCTCCTCGAGTTTGCAGCAGCAGAACGGCCCCCCCCAAAAACCCACTCTGATTTTGCGATTTTTTCCCACCCGCGGGAAATTTTAAACCCTTGACAATTTGGGCCGGGACTGAAATAAAACAGAGAAAGGCCATTAACGTTTTTTGATAAAGGCAACAGAATTTCCCCTCCTGTGTAACTTTGTTTGTCGGGCCAGTGGCAGAAATCCCGGGGACACCTGCCTTTTTGTTGGGCCCTTTTCCCGGGGAGGCGACGTTATTTTCATCGGGGGAATAGGGGTTTGAATAACATAAATTTCCATTGCTTCATTTTTCCCGGGAACAGATGCTGAAAAATCGTCGGGGCGGGGGACGGGGAGACGTGGCGACTACATCTGGGGCCCCTTGACCCCGGTGGGGAAATGAAATGGGGGAAAGGAGGAGGGGGACTTTTGGAGCAGAAGAAAATTGCCGGTAAAAATGAGGGGTTTTTCTACCCGGGTTTGAAAGAGAGGAGGAGCGGGGAGCAAGCTGCAGGAGGGGGATGGAGATAGGAAGACGAGGCAGGTGACCCCTAAGCCCCCTTTGGCAGAAATACAGGGGAAAAAATGGGGGGCAGGGCCCCCTGGGGTCACTTGTGCAGATGGCCCCCAGCATGCTTATTTGCCTTTGGGTAGTGACAGCCGGAAAAAGTCAGCATCCGGGAGAGGGAAGAAACTGGCCTTCCCCCCCTATTGGCCCTCGCTAAAAGGTCCAAAATTTTGGGGCCCTTTTTTTTCCCCGCTATTGAAGGGGAAGACAAAATTTCCCCAAAAACTATGGGAAATCCTCCGTAATCGTTGGCTGCTGCCCCCATGTTTCGGCTCGTCCCTCCTTGAAAGGGCTGACCGGGGGGTTTCCTCAGCACTCCTATAAATGCCGCGGGGGCTTTCGGGGGGGAAAGGTTGGGGGGGGGTTTGGAGCAGTTTTTAATCCACTTAGTAACCTAAGTTTGCAGTCAAGTTTAGCAGCTTCCCTTTACCCCCCCTAGTGAGGGGGGCAGCGCCAGCACAGCAAGGGGCCTGGAGCAGTCCCCCGAACCAACAGGTTGTGGCCTACTTGGGGCAGCACTCGGGCCCCCTCCCGTTAGGGAAAATCCGCGGACTACTGGGGAGCCCAAATGGTTTTGTGGCCCGGGAACTTGCCCCAATTTGCGTGGAAGCCTTTACCCGCCCCGGGCCCGTAGGTGGCATCAGAGTGGGTGTTCAGTGCGGGGGGGGCCATCGTTTCCCCAAGGGGAACCCCCTTGTCCAGGGAAATGTGGGAAAAGACTGAAACCTTTTTCAAGATGAAACAGGCGTGGAAACGGCCAGGATTTTCCCCACACCAATGCCTTAAAGGGGTCAGTTGGGGTTAAAACCTACCTGCCTCAGCCAAATTTCCCGATTTCCGCCACCCCCTGATGCCCACATCTGCTGACAGGTTTTTCCAATTGCCTACCACCATCTTTACCAGGGGGCTGGTATTGGGCCCCCCACCTTTAAACCTCTGTCATTTGTTTCCCCTCTATGACCTCATCTGCTCTGCTGTTTTCTGGTTTTCCATGACATCCACATTTTGTCAAATTTTGCCAATGTCCCGACCTCCCTGCTGCTGCTTTGGGTGCTGCCATGTTTCCCCCACATGTGTCATTTTGGCCCTTTCCTGACCTCATGCGCTGCCGCCCCTACCTCCCTCTCATTTATTGTGCCACTCTGTGGGGTTCCTCCCGTTTTCCACCTCCAAATGTCAAATTTTTCCATTTCCCGATCTCTTTCCGGGGCGGGCGGGACCTCCACACTGTTATTGTGCCCCTCGGGCCCAATACTGTTTTTGGGGCCCCCTCCAGAATGTCATTGGCCACTGCCTGAATTTTCATGCTTTCTGCTGTCGTGACCTCCACACTGTATCATTGTGCCCCCTCTGTGGGCAATAATACTGTTTTGACCCCCTCCAGAATTTTCATTGTGCCCCTGCCCCGATCTCAATTTTCTGCTGCCGGGCCCTGACCTCCCCCACTGGGGGTGTTGTTTCCACCTGTGGCCTAATTCTTTTTTTGGGCCGCCTCCAAGAATGTCATTTTTGCCATGCCTGATTTTTCATGCTGCTGCTGTCGTGACCCCCCACCTGTAAAATTGGGGCCCCTCTGTGGCCCCAAAAACTGTTTTTGGGGCCCCCTCCAAATGTCATTTTGCCCCCCTGCCTGATCTCATCTGGCCTTTCTGCCGTGACCTCCAAACTGTATCATTGTGCCCCTTTGGCCTAAAACTGTTTTTGGGGCCCCCTCCCGAATGTCATTTTGCCACTGCCCGACCTCCCTACTGCTTTCCGCCCTGACCTCACACTGTGTGATTTTGCCCCCTGTGGCCTAATCTGTTTTGCCGCCTCCAAATTTATTGGGGCCATGCTCAAACTCATACTGCTGCCCCCCGTGAAACCCCCCCCACTGTGTGAAAAATGCCCCCTCTGTGGCCTAATACTGTTTAACCGCCCCCAGAATGTCCCTTGTGCCACCCCCGTTTCATACTGCTGCTGCCGTGACCTCCACACTGTGTGATTGTGGCCCCTCCCGTGGGGTTTAAAACTGTTTTTTTTCCCCCTCCAGAATGTGATTGTGCCACTGCCGATCTCATGCCCGCTGCGTCCCTGACCTCCCCCACTGTATCATTGTGCCCCTTGTGGGGCCCAATACTGTTTTTTCCCCTCCAGAATACATTTGGGCCCCTGGCCCGACTCATGGGTGCTGCTTTGTGACCTCCACACTGTATCATTGTGCCACTCTGTGGCCCCCAATACTGTTTTGCCGCCTCCAGAAAGGCATTGTGCCACTGCCCCGATTTCATGCTGCGCTGTCGGGACCTCCCCAAACTGTGTGATTGTGCCATTCTGTGGCTTCCTCCTGGGTTTTTCCACCCCCCAGAATGTCATTTTTGCCACTGCCCGCCCTCTTATGCTGCCGCCGTGACCTCCGCTCTCAATCATTGTGCCCCCTCTGGGCTTCCCCCGTGTTTTGGGCCAAACCCCCAAACGTCATTGTGCCCCCGCCTGACCTTTTATGTGCTGTGGGTCCACACTGTCACAAAAATTGCCCCCTGAGCTCTAAACTTTTTTTTTTCCAGCTTTCCATGGCCTTAAATTTTCAGGCATTCCCGCTTGAGTTTTTTTTTTGGGCATTTTTTTCCCCTTAATGTCCCCGGGAAATTTTTTAGTGGGAAACGATTTTTTAAAGCCGGGGTCATCTCGTTTTTCATTTCAAACACAAAAAATTGTATGAAAGGGCCAAAAACCCAAACTCCCTGGGATATTTTTAAACATGGGACAACGTTCCAAACATTCCCCTCCCCCCCCCCGGCCGTGCAGCCCCGGGGAAAAAGCTGCTTTTTAACGCAAATTTTGTGCCCAAGCAATTCGAAAAGGAACCCTTTTTCGGGAAAATTTTGGGGAAGTGGGCCGAAAGAATTTTTGAGAAAATTTGCCCATCTCAGTAAAAACATTCAAACCAGGGGCCTTTTTAAGGAAATGAAAATTTTTGGAAGCCAAGGGGGGGTAAATTTGGGTCAGTCCCAAAAATGGTTAAAAAAAGAAATTTCTGGGATTTTTTTTAATTAAATTTTTTTTATTTCTCCCGCTTTTAGGATGACATGTATAAAAAATTTGGGTGTTTTAAAGCCAAATTTATGTGCTTAAAAATGGGTAGGGTTCCGGAATTTTTGAACCCCTCTACAAACGGGGGGATAAAATTTAGGCCCCAAAATTTTAGTGCTTACGACTTTTCTGGGGTTCCGGTTTTTAAATTTCAAAGTGGTATACCCCCTTCCGCTATAATGCTCCCAGAAATCGTAGCGAAACTATAAATTTGTAGCTTTTTACGGTTCTAAATGCGCCCCGCTCCCGCAAAATTTAAACATGTTTTGAATGGGGGGTATGTCTGATATTGGGCTGAAAAGACGCTAGCTATCTGGTGCAGTCCCGTTCATACATGTCACCCTTAGTGTTGCTTTTACCTCCTGTTTTTAACTGCCATATTAAATAGTTTTTTGGGCCCCGGGGGGACTAAGACAGCCCCCCCCCCAATTTTTGAAAATATTCAGTGAATAACCAAATTTTTAAAAATCCCTTTTCAGGTAGAAAAAAGAAAACAAAAAAAAAAACAATTTTAATAGTAAAAGGAAATTTTTTGATTTAAAAATTTTTAGAAAGTATATTTGTAATTCTGGTGTCTGAAAAAACCCGTGGGGGTAACATTTTTTTGCCCCGAAACAGTTTCGTTTTAAAAACCCAAAAATGCAGAATTAAAAAGTGTTTAAAACCATTTAAAATTAGAAGAAAGCATCTAAAAGTCTAATATTTTATTATGTTATATATCATATTCATTTTATTTATATATTTTTGTTGGTATTATTATTATTTCTTTCATTACCACAAATTACATTTGCTTACATTTGGTTCTTCGTGTGTTTACTGTTTAATCACATGATTCTCTTCACTTATTTTACTTGACAGTTGTATCCATGCTACGATATGAAATTTAAAATAAATGGAGATCTGTTTAGGAAAGCAGGGGCTGTTTAAAGAAATATAATTTATTTAACTGGATCTTCTACCATAACATGTCATAGATGATTTTCAGTCCTGTCAAGTCCTACTAGTGCTTGTCGTGGCTTTTATTAGATTAGATCACTTTCTTTATGACTTTCGTAAGATTATTTCATGTGACATATTGTTGGAATTGTCTATATCTATTAGGTTTTTGCTTGATAGATTAAACCTGTTTATTCTAATGTATCCAATTGATGCAGTTGTGATCATAGTTATGACAGTTTATAATTTTTTTACCTGAGACTGACAATTTATTCAACTGTTAAACAATACTATGTCTCTGTTAAAGGGGGTGTACACTTTAAAATGTCGTCATAATGTTTTAATATATTATGTAGAGTGTTGATCGAGACAAGTTAAAGGGAATGTGTCATCAAAAATGACTTATTGTTTAACTCACATTTTTATGTTCAACACATTTTTTAAGAATTTTTGGTTATATTTGTTTTTGTTTTTTTTTAATTTTCCATATCACTTTCAATATTTTTTAATAATTCTTAAGTCCTGCAGTTTTCACTTTGGCCAATAAGCCTAATAATAGTCTGAAAATTCATTTTCTGTACAGAAAGATTCTCAGTTGTCTGCTCATTATCAGCATAAAGAGGGTCAAACTGAAAGGAGACACCAGTGTGAATAGATAACACAGCATCCACCAGTCACGAGAGGAGATAGTCATACTTCACCCTTTCACCTCCGTGCACACTGATTTCTTCCCAGGTCACAGAGCATGACTAGAAAACTCTCCTATAGAAGTGAATGGGACTGAGTCAGTCTTAAGTCTCCTATGTGCATGAAGCTACTGTAAAGCATCTCTCTGACTGCTATTAAAGCAGTGCAAACAAGGCCTAGTGGCCAAAGTGAAAACTGTAAGACTTAAGAATTATTAAAAAATATTGAAAGTTATGTGAAAAATTAAAAAAAACAACCAAAAATTCCTAAAAAATGTGTTTAACATAAAAATGGGACTTAAACAATGACTCATTCTTTGATGACACATTCCCTTTAAGTTCAAGTCAAACTTCACGATTTTTAGAACATTTTACTGTTCGTTCGAGTAAATGTTCGTGTTCGACATGTCGTTCGACACGTGTTGAGCGAACCATTCGAGAAAAGGTTCATTCTAGTTGAACTTTACGTATTTTCAGAACTCGAGCAGAACCGAGCTTGTTACGGTAGTTCGAGTAAAAGTTCACGTTCGACACGTGCGTTCGGCACGCCATTTGTTACTTTCACTTTGCTTCTTTGTCAGGGCTGGGCAGCGCTCGGTTTGCAGGGAGCAATGTTCTGCAGCAGCTGATCCCACCCTGATACACATTCTGCTGGCAGCTCTGTGAGTGACAGCGGCCCAGTCACTCCGGACAGGGGGCGTGTCGCACCAGCCAATGGGAGGACCCGGAGGCCGCTCCAATCAGCTACAGGGGCGGTATCCGGGAAACACATTTAAACTCCCTGCAAGCTGAGTGCTGCACCTGCGAAATTCTCCTGGCTGCCTGATTACATGTTTTTGTATTTTGTATTTGCTTCTCTGTGTACCTGACCTAGGCTTGTTCTCCTGACCCCGGCTTGTCTTCTGATTTTGTTCCTCGGCTTGTTTACATTTATCCTTCTGGTTCTGTTTTGTGGCTTGGCGTTCCTGATTTATTATTGACCCAGACTGTTTGACTCTTCTTCCTCCTGACGGCCCCAGCACTCTAGTAGCGCAGGGACTGTCGCCCAGTTGACGTCTGCCACCTAGGGCAGCACGTCAGGTAGGCAGGGACAGTGGGCTGGGTTCTAGTCAGGGCTCTCTGTACCTCCCTTGACGTGACATTCTTCCTGTACTTTTGCCGCCCTCAAATCAGTGCAGACAATAGAGAAGTGTCCAAAAACATCACCAGTGAGGGTGTAGGGATCTCATTGACTGCTGAAATCACATGACCCTGTTCTATCTATCACACTGTATTTCCTGTTGAACGCCATTTTGACTTTACTCTCTGTAGTGAACACAATGCTTTCTGTGTCTACATGCTCCAATGCATGCAGGCACCCCATTTCACAACAATTTTATAAAGGAAAAGGTGCTAGTAAGATTAGTTGGGGGGGGAGTAAGCTTAGGGAATTATACACAGGAAAATTATACACAGGTTTAAATTACTGCCTGTATCTTTCACATCTTCAGTCTGAGTACCCTAAAGTTCATCTCAGCTGTTTGAGGGGTACAGCCAGTGGAGAAGACGCGGTTAGCACCATTGCAAATGATAGGGATTTAACAACGGTAGTGATTTGCTGTTTTGGTGCCAGGGTTCTTCCTTAAGACTCTGTTCAACACATATTCCATTGAAAAAATCTATTTCTAATCCTATTTGCTAGTTGCAAAATATAGGGATTCTACAACAGTAGTGTTTTGCTGTTTTCCTGCCAGGGTTATTCCATAAGACGCAGTTCAACAGATATTCCATTGAAAAACTTCTATTTCTAATCCTATTTGCTAGTTGTCAATTATAGGGATTCAAGAACAGTTGTTATTTGTTGTCTTTGGAGTAGAGTTCTTCAATAAGAGACAGCGAACAAATCTTTACATTTTTCATATTTACCTTTTTGAACATGGAGCGAACTAGAGGTGGTAAATGAGCAAGGAGGGAGTGTAGGGCATTGAGATAGAGGTACGAGACAAGGTGTTCCTTCCAGTGCTCCAGACAACACACAAGCGAGCACATCATCAGTCGCAGGACCGTCAGGCCTGTCATCGCTTGGTTGGTTCCCTGTACCTCTCATTACTGAAGATCGGCACCAATTGGTTCTTCAGTGGTTAACACACCCTTCATCCAGCGGTTTTACCTCCTCTTCCTCTCAGTCAAGGGCATAAATGTCATTATCATCATCAGTCCAACCTGAAGGCCAAATGTCACCCAATATACAGACCACTCCAGATAATCCCTATTCTGAAGAGCTCTTTGATGACAAAATGTGGTTGACTTAGGCACATCTCTTGCCTGGCACATGTCCTTAACCTGGTTGTGCAGAAATTTCTCTAGCACTATTCAGGTCTTGGCTATCTGCTGAGGAAGGCTCGAGGTCTTAGCTCACACTGCCGGCATTTGCACCCTGCTTCAGCACGACTGCCAGCGTTGCAGCGTGATCTGGGCCTCCTCGACAACCGTCTCATTGTTGATGTGGCAACACGCTGGAATTCCACCATCCACATGCTTCAGCGATTGTGGCAGTAGCATAATGCCATTATGCAGTATTGAGTGTCTCATGGCCTCATGAGCAGTGGTGCGGACCTCGAGGTGTTGAGCCATAGAAAGTGGAGGCAGGTGAAGGATCTCCGCACCATCTTTACCAGTTTTGAAGATGCCACCAACATGGTCAGTCAGGATGAGGGCATTGTCAGCATCACGCCTGTGGTCATATTTTTACTGGAACAAGTGTTAGACACTCTGCGGCAACAGGTCCCAGCAGTGATGGAGGAGGAGGCGGACACAGATGCAGACACAGAGCCTTACTCGCCGGAGGATGTAGAAGGCCTGACTGTTTCCCAATTTTATCGGTCTTCTTTAGGCGGTGGTTCGAGGTCCAGGGCTGGTGCAGGACGGCAGTTCAGCTCACAGAGTAGAGTGCATGAGACTAGTCAGGGCTCTGGTGATGGTCAGGAAGAGGAAGTGGAGGAGAATGATGAGGCAGGATTGGACACCACCGGTGCCAATTACCCTTCGGTGGTAAAAGGTTGGCACAGATTACAGGAGGAGGAGGAAGAAAAGGAGGAAGATCCCGTTAGTGCCACTTGACCCTGAGGCTTGGGAGATCCCGGCAGCATCTCACACATGAGTGCTTGGATGCTACATTACCTGCAACATGACCCACGCATCATGGCAATCAAAATGAACAGCGATTACTGGGTGGCCATCCTCCTTGATCCACGTACAGGACAAACATGAGCACTTTCCTTCCACCTTCACAAATTGACAGTGGTCATTGACGAACTCGAGACATCTGTTGCGTCTTCTTCGCATTCTAATGTCATGGTGGAACGTCAGCAATGTGCCTTGCAGCAGAATGGCAAATAGCCGCAGTAGGCAGTGTGGCAGAAGCCTACTACTGGTTGACATTTTACACTCATTTGTTACCACTAGTGTTGAGCGATTATCATCGACAAAGTTGAAATCGGCACAGTTTTTATGTTGATCGAAATTTTTAGCTCAAGCGATAATATAGGATAAAATCTGTGCATCATCTCTTAAGATCGCGCCAGTTGCGCCGCTTCCGGTCATTTTGGTGGCCAGCAAATCAGCTTACAGAATAGAGCAGGGTGAGATGTTTGTGCGACGTCATGACTGGGATGTGTATGGTTGCGATTGGCTGGAAAAATCACATGACCTCGTTTTACATAGAACAGCCCTTCCTGTTCATGATCAGTGTCTCTCAGCGTCTCATAGAAGTAGGACGTGCGCTCTGCCTGTGTCCAACCAGCTCAGCGAAATTATTCTATTTCTTCACAGAGAAAGCTCTACTGTTAGCTGTGATCCTTACAACTTAGTTAGATCAGAGATTGGAAGATTTTATGTAGTTAGGTAGAGACTTTTAAAGGAGCATCTAACGCTGTAAAGTCACAGAGGGGAGGGGGGGGGAGGGCACGGGTGAACACAGACAAGCTCTATAAAGAATACTGGATAAAGTTCACCAAGACTTAGTGTAGACATTGCACCGCAATAGCTTTATTATTAACAGTTTTCTATTGAAATATTTCCTGGATATTGGGCAGCCTGAACTTATATTAGGGTACACAATCTTTTCTAGTAACTGCAGGTCTCTTTGTTAGGTGCAAAACTCCACTTTTATTATCAGTATACATTTCAAATAGGTGTTCTTTTTCAATTTGCCCATTCCAGCTTTGATGATATAGCCACCTTGCAGTTAAATTAGAATCCAGCAATTTTGTAGTCAGCACAGGTTGATAGGTGCCAAAAATACCTTTTATTAGCCGAATACATTACAGATACGTGTTTTTTCACTTTGGCGCACTACAGCTTTGTTCATTGAGGAACCTTGCACTTAAATGTGAATACAGCAATTATGTAGTCACCACAGTTGAATTAAAAAGGTGCCAAAAAAAAACCTTTTATTACCCGAAAACATTACAGATACGTGTTTTTTTTCACTTTTGCACACTACAGTTTTTGTTCATTGAGGCACCTTGCACTTAAATGTGAATACAGCAATTTTGTAGTCACCACAGGGAATTGATTAGGTGCCAAAAAATAATCTTTTATTATCCGAATACATTACGATTAACGTGTTTATTTTGCATTTTGCACAATTTTGGGCCCATGACCCAGAACTTTGTGTTTTTGCTTTTGAGCCAAAACCCTTGAGTTAAATTTTGAATCCACAAATTGTAGTTACCACAGGTGAATTGATAGGTGCCAAAAAATACTTTTATTATCCGAATACATTACAGATACGTGTTTTTTTTTCACTTTGCCAGGCCAGCTTTGTTGATAGATCTACTTTGCATTAAATTTGAATCCACAATTTTGTTTTAAATTTGAGGGATTGAGAATAGCTGTGATTTGCCGTCTTTTAATGAGAGACTTTCCAAAACTCTTCCAAAACCTTTTCTCAAATGTTTATATTTCTGAAATGGAGCGAAATTCAGGTGGTAAGCAAGCAAAGAGGGGGTAGGACATGGAGGTAGAGGTACGAGAGAAGTGCTCCTTCCAGTGCTTTGGGGACAACACGCATGCCAGCGGATCGTCAGTTGCAGGACCGTCAGGCCTGTCATCGCTGGGTCAGGGCCCTGTGAATTCAGTAAACAACATGTCGCCAATCTGTTTTTTTCAGTGGGTTTAATGCAACCTGCAGCATCATCTTTAAAATAGCTAAACAATCCCTTGTATTGAGACAACCCATTTAATACAATTTAAAAAAAGAGAAACAAAAACATGGGGGATTCCATCCTATTTTAAAAAATGTGTTTTTCTAGAATTAAACTACTAAAAAACTTGCATGTACAAAATAGCTGGTAAAAAAAATTCCTCTGAATTGTAAAAGGGGAGGTACAGGAAAACTTGACCAGATGAGGTTATTCAGAGGACATGGAGTAGGGGAGCACGGACAGAGAAAAAGTACAGAGACAATTCCTCCTGCACGTTGATAAATGAGAAAAAGAATAGCAAGAAAAAGGGCACCTGGGTGGAACAGAGCGTTACCCACCATATTTCCAAGTGAAGCTCAAATGGTCCGCACTCATACGTAGGGGCAAGCACTACCAGGACAGGACAGAAAAATTGCCAGTGAAACTAAAATGGGGGTTTCAAAACTCCTTTTTCTGGCACTTTTTAATCTGGGGTCATGCAGGTTTGGGGCTCATGGTGTGGCCCAGGACAGGTATAGTCAATGTCCAGTGAAACTAAAATGGTGGTTCAAAGACTCGTTTTCCCGGCATAATTCCAGCTTCTCCAGCCCTGTTTGGGTGTAAGAATGAAGATGTTGTTGCTCTCCCATAGACTTTAATGGTCATCATTCATAATCTACCATCGACTATATTGTCGATGATGGTCGACTATCGACCATCGACCGATGTCGCTGGCCAACGTAATCGCTCAACACTAGTTACCACCTCACCAACACCTACAAAGCAGGGAAACATTCAGACACACAGAGACCGCCTTAAGAGCATGGTCCATAAGTACCTGTGGCTCAACCTCAATGTTTTTGGACTTTGTCTGGACCCATTCGACTTCTGGGTGTCTAAACAGGATGAATGGCCTGAGCTTGTCGAAAACGCCGTATGTTTATCCTGCCTGGCAGCCAGCATTATCTCAGAAAGCACCTTCAGCACAGCTGGCGAGGTGATAACTGACATACGTATCCGTCTTTTCCCTGAGAATGTGGATCGTTTGACATTTATCAAAATGAATCAAGCGTGGATCTCTGAAAATTTTGTTGCCCCCGTTTTCCGATGTGACCGACTATATACTGTAGCATGGTCTTCTTCACAATGTGATATACACATTTTCCCTTAGTTTCTATTAAAAATTTAGTCATCAATCAGTCTGCAGTAAGTCATTTATTAAACATTTCTAACCGAACACACTAAAGTTCGAGGTTCGACATGAACTTGAACATTTTACAGTTTGCTCATCACTAATTTATGTATATAACAGGAAATCACACAATTTTCTATATACATGTTTTAAAAATTCTAATTCTGTACATGTATTTTACCACTGCAGTAGACTCTCCTATTTAAAAAAAAAAAACAAAAAAACAATGGAACAGTCCACATTCCTGTCCATATTAATGGCTCCTATGGACTACCTGTATAGAAAAAAGTTATGTGACCACCACACTTGTAATGTGACCCCTGGTATCCAGGTAACAGTAGATTAATGAGAAGCAGTACTTCTCCAGTATTACCACCTTAAACAGAATCTTTTCATGTGTTAGTGTGTAAAGGAGGACAAATTTAATATATAATATCTTTATTGCATTGTATGAGACTGGTACAGAGCATTATAAGATGTCTCTTACAGTTTAGAAAAAGTGACAGTTGGGACTGTTAGGGCGAGCAGCCAATCAGGAAGGCAGACGGGGCTGGAGATCAGGCAGACAGTTGGGGGAGAGAGCCAGTCAGCTCTGTAGTCAGTCAGGAGTTGGAGCTATGCTGAGTGTATAAAGTTTTAGTTAAGAGCACTATTGAAAGTGGACCCCTGGCTAATTAAAAACGCCAATAGACAGGCCCGGCTGAGGCAGAAGAGAACAGCCATTCACTTTATATACCCAAGATTAAGTAGGCACCAAGACAGAGAGAAAAGCTGAGACCCAGGTGGAGTTGGGCCCTAAAAAAGTCAAAAGAACCAGAAATACAGGTGGAATTTTGCCGGACTGCCGGGAAGAGTCCAGGGCCCCCTTTTAGGGGAAAGGGTGTCCTGTGTCCCCGGGCTCAGCACCGCCAAGGGCTGGGTTTGGGGGGTCAGCGTCGTCCCACTCCTTGCACAGCTGACGGGGTGGGAAAAAAAAGTGGATTGTGAGAATGTCATGGGCCAGAGATATGAAAGTGTTGAAGTGATTGTGCCTTACTACTAACCTAGCACGTCCACAGGAAAAATTCCCGTAGAAAAGCCTAAAGATTAACGGAGCCCATGTGTTTTCGCTTATTACCGTTGGTGCTTCCACCTCCACTACACCCTGTATTTATCTATCCCGCTATAACAAAACCATCTAATAAATGCAAAAATTTTTTACAAGTGTTCTGGAAAAAAAATCTGCCCCTTTTTTTTCTCCTTTTTTTTTTCTGCTTTTTTCAGGGTTTTAAATTTTAAATTAACAACATAACTCCCCTGGGGGACAGCATTTTATACAAAAAATCACAGTGAAGAATTTCCCTAATAACTAATCCTTATTCCGCCTTTTACGTTAAAGGGAAACCCGTCAATTTTTAGCCCCCCCTTGCGAGGGCAGCACAATTTTGTGTCAGACCTCTGTTCCCCCACTGTGCTCCCCCACCAAAGGCTATCCCCGCCCAAAATGACAGTTTTTTTACATGTTTTTACCTATTTTAAAGTAATAGGTTTAACAGTTTTAGGTAGGTGTGGCTAGCCTCAAATTGGGGGAAGGGGGTTTAAAAAAAAATGACCCTTTTAAAGACTCTTGAATGACTCTTTGGCTGAAAACTGCAAAATTTTTTTGAATTTTAAAAAACGAAAATACAGCATCTTTACAAATAAGGGACACAGCACGGAAAAAAATGTTGACACTAGTTTGTTCTGCTCTCAGAAGGGGGGGGAATCTAGTGACGGTTCTATTTAACTACCACTTTGATTCATATGACCCCCTGCTTTAAACTGCCCAGGAGGGCACATAACTGCAGTCCAAGTTACTCCATGGCAGCCCTAAAACCAGACAGGAAATTTGGGGGTATAAAAATTTTTTAATTTTTGGTAGGGCCGACGCAAAAAAATTTTTAAATGAGGTACAAGAGCAGGGGTTTTTAATAAATGTACTATATTAAAAATTGTTACTTCCATGATAAAAATAATAAGTAAACACATCTTAAGGTGGACAAACCCTTTAAGCATAGACTGTTTGCTGTTGTGTTGAT
>JAODAL010053448.1:0-25294 GCA_025379985.1 Phyllomedusa bahiana | reverse complement strand
TAAAAAAAAGGGGGGGGCATTGCACAGCGCCCAGGAAAATGTACTCACTTTTCGCACACATACTGCGCAGAACTTGTCGTCCACGAATGACGAAAGTTCAGACAATGCAAATCTGATGCCACCAGTCGGTAAAAAAAGGCGCACACTCACGCACAACAAAATGCCGCGATGCGCCGAAAATCACACATAGAAAACAGCCGACCGTGTAAGCCCCATACAAATGTGGCGCACATGTATGGCTAAAAAAGGCGCATACTGCCACACAAAAGATGGCATACAATGCGCCGACAACCACCGTACACTTGGGGTACTCTACAAAATCGGGAGACACATACGCCAAAAAAACACCGTTGGCGTGTTGGGACATGTCGCCCTAAATGTGTAGTAAAGGGAAGAATAGGTCAATGTAATTGGAGTTTTTGGCACATCAGAGACAAAGCCAAAGGTCAGGTCAGGCGGTGGAGAAGTAGTAAGTCTAGAGGACTTGCTAATGTCAGTACCAGGAATCCCTTTATGGAAATCGCTAAGAAACTCCAAAACCCCCATCATATCAAAGAAGTGAGAGGACTGCAGCTTTAAATTGCCACCAAAGTTCTCCCATTGGAAAGGGAGAACAATGGCGGCACTCACTGGCACTTCAAATCAGAAAGAACAATGCAGACAAGGAGGACCAGGTTGGCTGACGGCGTCCTCGCAGAGAAGTAGAAGCATGCCACACTGAATGGCGTGTAGGTGGTCACAGACAGTGTGGTCATACTGATTGACGCATACTAATGGATGTTGTAGGGAATGGACGGTATCCCCTCAAGACTTCACGCTGTTTTGGCTTCCTTAATAACGAAAGCTAAGATGCTGTGATAGATCTGAATAGTCACCGACCGCCCCCATTGATTTAATTCGGCAATTAAGGTTCTGTCTAGCTCGATACTTTTTACATCAGGAATATTGCTGAATACTGCACAGTTCTTGTACCATTCGTGCTGAACTATCTCATGGGGATGTCTTGATTAACCCCTGATGGCTCAGTTAAAGAAGGGTCGGGCACATTTCACCCATAGGCGTGTACAGGTGTCTGACAGCAGCATGATCCATACTTCCTATTGATAACACATGCGTGCTTGGACGAGCAGAGCGTGCATGTATATCGTGGCCTCAGGAGGAATAGCTTTTGGCCAAGAGCTACTGGAGATATAAGTCTACTCTAAGGTTGGCCTGTAGCTTCCAGTTAACACCACAAGCGGGCGGAAATGCTTGTATTTTTTTATCGGTGTGATGTCTGTGACCTGTGAGTGTTATTTTATAGATTTCATTTTCAATTCATTACAGGCAGGAAAATACTATCTGAAACTTGCTGAAGAGGAGGATGAAGAAGTAAATAGCTGTGCTGCAGTCGACTGGTTCATTCAAGCTGCCAAGCAAGGTCGAAGGGACGCAGTGAAGCTTCTGCGGAGATGTTTGGCAGACAGAAGAGGTAAGCTTACACTGCTATCTGAGCTCACGGTGGACACTGTGTATTTTCCCCTTCTAATTGTGTCATAATGAATAAATGTATATCAGCAGACTTGCTCCCTTCACAAGTGGGAACAATCCAAATATAGGCTAGGGGAATCTTTCCCATTCAGCAGATGCACGCTGGGTCTCCTGCCTCACACTTTGATACTCTCTTCTGACTACAGACTTGAGGAGCAGCAATTTAAAGGGGTTGTCTTTCCAAATTATGTATATTATAGGAAATCAAAAAAATGTTCCGACATGTAATGCTCAACATAAATGAGTGCACTCACTTACAAAAAATATTTCCGTGAAGACAAGGACATTTGCCAACGTATTGAAAGGCTGAGTGCCATAGAACATTTTTTTAAAAACCCCAAAAACATTATTTAGTTTATGCAAAAATGAATACGCCCTACATCAAAAACTGGAATTTTGTATGACCATCATGATTTGTACTGTAGGGCATGATCAGACGGCGTATTTCGGGGCGTAACTGTGCTGCAATGCGCCTGAAGTATGCCCCGCAAATACGGTAAAAGCACTCAAAGTGAAAGTTAATGGGGGGAGGGGGGTAGAGCCTGCAAAAAGTGGTGTTTTGGTGTTTTGTGGTTGTGGGGTGTTTTAACTACTACGCACGAAACCGCGACGGTAACTCACCGGCCACTTTTTTTGGGTTCACCAGGGGCTAGAAACGGGTTGGGACCCCCTTTGCCTTCAAAAACGCCTAATTCTTCTTGGCATAGATTCAACAAGGGTTGAAAAACGATGCTCAATTGGTACCAAGGGGCCCAAAGAGTGCCAAAAAATTTTTCCCCACACCATGACACCACCACCACCCCTGAACCGAGAAAGGGCAGGATGGATCCATGCTTTCATTTTTTTGACGCCAAAATTCTGACCCCTACCATCCGATGTCGCAGCAGAAACGAGACTCATCAACCAGCAACTTTTTTTCCAATTTTTCTACTGCCCCCAATTTCGATGATTTGGGCAAATTGGAGCCCATTTCCTTTCTTAGCTGAAAGGGAGTGGCACCCCCGGGGTGTGGTTTTTCGCTGCGAGCCCATCTGCCCAAAGTTGCCTACTGTGCGTTCAGAATGTTCTTCTGCCCCCCTTTGGGTTTAAAAGGGGTGGCTATTTGAGTCCTGTTTCCTTTTCCCTATCAGCTCAACCATTCCCCCCTTTCCCCTTTTGACCTCGGGCACAACAAGGATTTCCGCCCAGGGGACTGCCGCTCACTGGTTTTTTTTTTTCTTTTTCGGACCTTTCTCTAAAACCCCAAGATGGTTGTGCTAAAACCCTGGGATAAAGCATTTCAAAATACTCAGCCCCACCCCCTGCACCAACAACCATCCATGTTAAAAGGAAAACTAAATCACCTTTTTTCCCCCCATACTGATGCTCGGTTTGAACTGCAGGAGATTGTCTTGACCATGTCTACATGCCTAAATGCACGGGTTTGCCGCCATGTGATTGGCTGATTAGAAATTAAGTGTTAACGAGCAGTTGGACAGGTGTACCTAATAAAGTGGCCGGGTGAGTGTATATGTTGTTGTGTGTAATATATATATATAATATATATAAAATTTTATATAAAATATATAATAAAATTATGTGTAATCATATGAAAAAATTTTTGGGCACCCCTATTAATCTTAATCATTTTTAGTTCTAAAATTTGGGGTGTTTGCAACAGCCATTTCAATTTGATATATCTAATAACTGATGGACACAGTAATATTTCCGGATTGAAATGGGGTTTATTGAAACAAACACATAATGTGCATATAAAGTTATTAGAAATATCAAATTGAAATGGGCTGTTGCAAACACCCAAAAATTTAGAACTAAAAATGATTTAGATTAATAGGGTGTGCCCAAATTTTTTCATATGACTGTGTATATATATATATATATATATAAAATATATATATATATACACCCACCGGCCACTTTATTAAAGGTACACCATGCTAGTAACGGTTTTGGCCCCCCTTTTGCCTTCAGAACTGCCTCAATTCTTCGTGGCATAGATTCCACAAGGTGTTGCAACGATGCTCATTGGTACCAAGGGGGCCCAAAGAGTGCCAAGAAAATTATTCCCCACACCATGACACCACCCCCCACCACCCCTGAACCGTTGATAAAAAGGCAGGATGGATTCCATGCTTTCATGTTGTTGCGCCAAATTCTGACCCTATCAAACCGAATGTCGCAGCAGAAAACGAGACTCATCAGACCCGGCAAAAAGTTTTTTCCAATCTTCTACTGTCCAATTTCGATGAGCTTGGGCAAAAATTTGGAAACCTCAGTTTTCCCTATTCTTAGCTGAAAGGAGTGGCACCCGGTGTGGTCTTCTGCTGCTGTAGCCCATCTGCCTCAAATTTTCGCTGTATTGTGCGTTCAGAGATGCTCCTCTCCCTCCCTTTGGGGTTGTAAGGGGTGGCTATTTGAGTCACTGTTGCCTTTCTATCAGCTCAAACCCATCTGCCCATTCTCCTTTGACCTCTGGCATCAACAAGGCATTTCCGCCCACAGGACTCCCGTTCACTGGATTTTTTTTTCTTTTTCGGACCATTCTCTGTAAACCATAGAGATGGTTGTGCGTGAAAATCCCAAGAGACAGCATTTTTCTGAAATACTCAGACCAGCCCTTCTGGCACCAACAACAAAGGCCACGTTCAAAGGCACTCAAATCACCTTTCTTCCCCATACTGATCTCGGTTTTGAACTGCAGGAGATTGTCTTGACCATGTCTACATGCCTAAATGCACTGAGTTGCCGCCATGTGATTGGCTGATAAGAAATTAAGTGTTAACGAGCTTTGGGAAACAGGTGTACCTAATAAAGTGGCCGGTGAGTGGTAATATGTAATAACACTTTCAGCATGCTCACCCCCCCCAAAAACCCATATAATATAATATAATTATAATATATATAATATATATATTATATATATATATAATATATATATAATATATATAATATATATATATATATATATATATATATAATCAAATATCCCCGGCTTTGAGGACAGCACCGAGCCTCCCAGGCACTAACAAGTTGGGAGGACGGCATCTCTTAGAGCTTGGATGCTGGATGGAGAGTAATGTGCAACTTGTATCTTCTAAATTCCCCATAGGTGTTCGGTTAGGTTCAGATCAGGAGATATACTCAGTATCTGTATCGACTTCAGGCTGCTCTTCTTCAGAAATGCAGAAGTGGCCTGTTTTGGATCATTATCCTGTTGTAAAAGTGGACGAAGACTTAAGGGCACTGGATTGATGGCCGCATCTTCTTTCAGTATAAAGCAGCATATCTACAAATGCCATCAATGAAACGTGGCTCCCACACCCATGCAGCCCCAATTAGAGACCCAGTTACCACCGTGTTTCACTGTAGGCACCATGGGGGACATGTATGAACTATATTTTTAACCAGGTGCACTCCAATATCAGGCGCATTAGAGTGCACGCGGCAGTTTGTAATGGAGATCGGGGGTCGTGCTGGAGACATGTCACACTACAACTGTATGATTCTACACATTTCTAGCTTCAGTATGGCAAGTCGAGGCGCATTACTTAGGGAATAGGTAAACCACTTTAAAAGTGGTTTATCTGAGCTAGAAGTGTCGCTTTTGCGCTAGAATATGCCTCATTTATGACCACCTGTAGAGCGGGTTCCTAGATTCATGTGCATTCTACACTACTTTTATGCGCCAAAAAAAATTGCACCTGGGCGCCAAAAATTCATACATGTCGCCCCATGTGTTTTTCTTTCTACTCCTCATCTTTGCGACACCAAACAGTTTTGAAGCCGTAGGTTCTAAAAACCTTTATCTTGGTTTCATTGCTCCAGTGTATCGAGGGCCAGTAGTCCCAAGATTTTTTTTTTTTTTTAACTGATGGCTTCAAAACTATATGGCGTCCCAAAGGTGAGGAGTACAAAGAAAAATACGTGGTGACTATAGCGCAACATGGCAGTGTCCTTATGGGGGGCTGCTGTTGTCAGGGAGCTACATTTTATTAATGATATCATGAATTCAGATGTATTATTCCGTATCGAAAGAAAAGTTCTACCATCGCTCTGTGCCCTTAGTTATCAAGCACATGGTGGTGTTGGCTTTATGGATCCTCCCCAGCTGGGGAATGCAGTCAGCATGGCTTCAGATACCAACACCTTACTTGGACTGGAAATGACAGTCTTGCTGCTTTCCATGCTGTATACAGTGGAAGTTTGGATATTAGCTGGTGGTCATAATAATGTGACTCGCCTGAGTAGTCTGTTACTCCACATGGTCTGATTGGTTTTACTCATGTGTTCTGAATTGTACAATTCTGCAGAATACTCTGGTGCTATATACACATTTTTTGTCTTTTCGGACCCTGCCCATCGTAGTAATGTTACCCCCCTCTCTGTTTATGCTCCAGGAATCACAAATGAGAATGAAAATGAGGTGAAGAAACTCTCCTCTGAGACGGATCTAGAGCGAGCGGTGAGGAAGGCGGCCCTGGTGATGTACTGGAGGCTGAACCCCAAGAAGAAGAAGCAGCTTTCAGTGTCCGAGCTGCTGGAGAATGTCGGCCAGGTTAATACTGAAGGTCTGTGAAGATTATTGTAAGGTCACATTATTTTCAGGGTCTTTTACATATGAGAAACAGGTTTAAATACTCTGTATCTCCAAAACGGAGATAGGTCTTATATCACCCAAAAACCAACTAGAGCGGTAGGGCTTATTTTTGGAGAAACACGGTAGCTGGTATAAGGTGTGTACTATGCTCCTCAGCTGCTCTTTCAAATTTAGGCTTTTCTGTTATGGAGGCCTTTTGTACAGGTGATATATCGTTTTTACGGTCCGCAGGGATGGGCTTAAAGTTTTAGGCTGTTTTTAAAAAAAAAAAAAAAAAAAAAATTTGTGTTTTTGGTTTTTATTCTACATATTTTGCCCCTCTTATGGGGAGAAGAATGCCTCTAGGGGGCATTTTTACATAACTTTTGTTGTTGCTGATTTTTCCCAGCAATTGGGATTGATAGGTTAGTCCTTAGTTGCAGGGAAAATACAGCCCTCAACACTTGCAAAGCTGATCTGGGACACAGCGCCATCTGCCTTTACCAAGCGGCAGAGATCACTTGATCGCCAGGGCTGGGAAACAGCCTGAAAGCTTCCCGCTGATCTGTATATGCTTTGCTCATCGAACGTTGTGTGTACAGCGATTGGGAAGGCAGAGACCGTAATAAACCATCCCTGAAATCTCACTGGAGAGTCTGGCTGCCACTGACAGCTGGCTCTCTGCTCCTTCAGCTGCACAATCACCATGCAGCTGCAATCTCTACAAGGACGTTCCAGAAACTTATATGCCAACTGCTTGAATGTTTAAAATTATTTGGCGATCAAACTGCAGCTGAAAGGGTTGTCCTATAAGGCAGTCAATCACCGATAGCCAAGTTGCCAACAGGGCTGTGGAGTCAGTCGGTGCCTCTTTTGCAGGAGTCGGAGTCGTCAGAAAATGGACCGACTCCGACTCCCAAAATATATAATAAGTTGGTCCAGTTAGTTTGATGGAGTGCAAAGAGCAATTTTATATACAGTCATCTTACCTATCTTAACATAAATGTGACTTGCAAGTATTTAGCATCTGCTTAGTTCTGCAGATACTTGTCATGCATTGTTACTGTTTTGCTCCTAAAAAACCAAAATGTTAATTTTTATTATTTTGTTAGTATTTGGGAAATCTGCCTTTTGGTTTTCAGCTCTGCCTAAATCCTTCTGGGCTCTGAATCAGATTCAGTCATATCTTGACCAAAATCTGATCCCAGGTCTCTTCTACACATTTAAAAGATCAAAACATTGTTACCCTTTTGCTTGTCAGTGTCTGTTCTACCTAAATAGCTTGATTATTGTGTCATAAAGTGATAAACAGCCTGATGTTACCATTTTACTACAGTAAAGTTATCACTTAAACACGCGCCGTGTATGAGGGAGTCAGGAGTCGGAGGTTTGGGAAATTGAGGAGTCGGGGCTTTGGCTTACCGACTGCACAGACCTGGTTGCCAACTGAAGAGGACCCTTCATGACGTCAGCCCCTGTAGATTATATGTACAAGGGTTTTCATATTGAGATTACCCTTTTTTTTTTTTTTTTTTTTTCTTAAATGCATTTTTAGTAAAGATTTTCCAAAATACAAGTACAAAGTTTTAGCTTTGTTGTTCATTAATAAACAATTATTACATCACAGTAATAAGGAATTCAATGAAAATAAAAGGACATTACCCCTTTTAAGGAATACATTAGGGGATTTCTTGAATCACTGCGGGATTTCTTACTTTGTAACTCATGGAAAAGGGCTCTGTACTGGGGAAGGGTGCATTCTTTATATTCTATTTGTATGCATAGTAATTGTCCTCTAATTGTAGAAGAAATTATAAATTGCTGTAGACACTGATTAACCTTTCAGTGCCCAAGATTTGTAACGTATATCAATCTCACTCCAAAATGCAATCTTGCTCCATGCTGCTGCATGATCGACTCACCAGTGTGCTCTGTAGGCACAGGGTAGGGGTCTACTGATCCCTGCAGATTTTTATTCCGAAAGACCAGGATGGTGGATAAATCCTATAGTTTACAAACCACAAAACTCCCTCCTTGTTTGGAAACCATCTGTCATTTATAAGTTGTAGGGGCAGTAGACATGCCTGTGTTTTTAGTCCCGAGAACCCTTTGTTTTAATTTAAATTTGGTTGATTATGACTTGTGATTATCTTTGGCTTTCCAGATGGGGAACAACATCCTGGTCCAATCCCAAAAGCTGCCCAGAAGGAGCGACGGGTGCTGGAACGCTTGGTCAGCAGTGAATGTGAGTATTGCCGCATGGTATTTACATCATGCCATTGAATATCCCAAAATTGGCATTTTCATAGGTGCTTGGTGGAACCTCATGACTGGGGTTCCTACCATCAGGACTGCAACCAGTCATAAAATTTGGGATCCTGTTCCCCATTTTTGTTTGGAGCAGTGGTCAAGCATACATGCTACCGGTCTATTCCAATGGGACTACTATTCTCATGATTAATGGAAGTCCTGGAGGTGGAACACCCAGTAATCTCATGCTTAGCCCCAATCCTGTGCATAGGTGGTAACTGTCTGTTTTAGGACAACCCCCAACCAGTCATGAGATTTGTGGTCCTGTGCCCCGTGGGTGATTGGAGCAGTGGTCATGCATGCATGCTACCAGTGTGTTCCAATTGGACTACTATTCTCATGATTAATGAAGGTAATCTGATTCTAAGCCCCAGTCCTGTGCATAGGTGATAACTGTCTGTTTTAGGACAACCCCCATTAACAACTAAACTTGTGTTTTTAAAGTGGGGCATCCTCTTGGCGAATATGGAAATAATGCTACAAGTCATGGTGCTGATCATGCTGTGTGGATCATTACATATGCATAGATTTTAGACTAAAAATGAACTAAGAATGACATTTTAAATGAAAATAAAAGATTCTTCTAGGTTCAGATCGAAATTTTGAAAGTAAATGTAGAGAATAAATTTCAATAGAATAAAAACAGTCCATCTCTCCACTTAATTGTAGACCTTAATGTGATGCAGACAGCTTCTTATTGAAGTACAGCTGAAACCATAATGATAAGCGGCAGTCACATGGTGTCCTAGTATGTCGTGGACTGGGTTTTTCCTCTAAGGCCGTGTTCACACGGCTTATTCACGACGGATTTGTGAGCACACAAATCCATCGGGAATAAGGGGCGGGCTGGGGGTGGGGCTGGAGCGCGGTGGGGGCGCCGCTACCCGGCCCCATAGACAATGCATTATCTACGGCACGTACGCGCCGTAAATAATGTTCATGTCACTTTCTCCCCCCGCGGCGGATTCGCCGAGTGGGGAGGAGCAACGGAATCCACTGTTCTCTATGAGAGCAGTGGATTACCGTCATGACTCCGACGGAGTGGCGACGTACTGCAGCTCAAATCCGGCGCGCAGTACGGTGCCCATCCGCGGCAAAATAAGCCGTGTGAGCGAGGACTAAAGGAACACTAAACCCAGAAAGGAAAGAGGAAATTTAATGGCAGATAGGCTTGCCCCCATGTTTGTCAGTGTGCAAGATTTACTGGATGGTCCTGAAACAAAAAGTTGCACTGAGAACCGAGGGGTTAATCTCTGACTGAAGAGGGAATTCTGGTGGCTTGGCTTAAAGCTAATGTGTCATCAAAAATAACTTCTTGTTTATCTCATGTTTTTATGTTAAACACATTTATTAAGATTTTTTTTTTTAATTTTCCATATCACTATCAATATTTTTTAAACATTCCTAACTCCTACAGTTTTCACTTTGGCCACTTGGCCTAATAATAGTCTGACATTTCCTGTGCTGTAGAGAGAACTTTTCAGCAGTCTCCTCATTATCAGCACAGGAAGGATTACACTGAAAAGTGACATTAATGGGTATAAATAACACAGGATCCACCAGTCACAATAGGAGTTGTCACAGCTCCCACTCTCCTCTCCCTGCACACTGACTTCTTCCCAGGTCACAGACCATGCCTAGAAAACTCTCCTATAGAAGTCAATGGGTCTGCTCCTGTTCCCAGGCTCCTATGTCCATGAAACTGCTGTAAAATATCTGACTGCTGTTAAAGCAGTGCAGACAAGAAAGCTTTCCCCACAATCATATATAGACGACCGAATTGAGAAATCTACAGTCAGAAAATTAAAATGGCTAAGAAGAAAAGAATATGGATCAGGGGCTTGATTTAATAAGTAGAGGACCTCTAACCCCTGATGAAGCCAGTTTAGCTGGTGAAACATGTTGGGGAGGTCAGGCATGACTTTTTAAATTGTGATTTCTCACCTCTGTCTACAAGTGTCATCCGCTGCAGAGGGTATCGCAAAGAAACCTTATATGTTTTCTGTCCATTAGATTAGGGATGGCTGCCCAAGTAGGATGCGGGGGATCCCTTACTGGAGTTAGTAAATTACTGTATATATAAGGTTCTCCTGTTAATAGAGACTTGATAATAGAAAAGGAGCTATACCTTCAGTAGTAGAAGGGGATAAATTGAGAGGTTAGAAATCAGGTTTTTAAATGGTGTGTATAGAGGATAAGTGTTATACATAATAAAAGTTACGTTTTAGTGTTTTACAGATAGAGAACTGATAGTTTGTTTGCCTATGGCAAAATAGTAAATATAGTGATCAAAAGTCACTCTGTTCTCTTGCGAGATTCCCATTGTTTTGGAGACTATTTGACACATCAAAGATGTCTTGATATTTATCAGTTTTAATTGGGATATCTGAATTTAAGAAAAATAAAAGCTAAAAAGTGGAATTAGGTTTTCTTTTTTATTATATGTTGATTGCTCCTCTAAATATGTAACCTTTTTTGTCTAAATATACTGTATGGCCAAAAGAGTGCAGACCAGCTCAAACCCTGAAAAATGGCCCCATACCAATTCCCCAACCTGTACCAAATTACAATAGGCACTATGCTTTTGGTAGGTAGTGTCGGCCCAACCCAAATTTGTCCACTCCTAAAACGCTTTCACTAACGCAACATCACAAACCGTTCACAAACTGCACATTCTCAGAAATTCTGTCACCTTTGCCCTGAAGGTCAATAATCATCAGCTTAAGTACCCACCAAACCAGCTAACACGTGCCCTTCTTCACAAGCCACATGCAGCGGATATCCTAAGTAGGAAGTGGTGATAATAATGGGACTCGACTGTGTACATATCTCAGATTATTTTCAATGCACACACTTCCTGTCTCACGTGAACTTTTCTTTAATTTTTTGATGCAGTTGAGTTCAGACTCCCACTTTTTCCCTAGAGCTGTATGCAAGGTGTTAGCACTGTTATGTTCTTTTCCATAAATGTGACCACTGGTGCAATTTAAAGGCGTGTTCCAATCTCGCACTGTAATGGCGTACTGATAGGATATACCATTAAAGCAGGCATCCTCAAACTGCAGCCCTCCAGCTGTTGGGAAACTACAACTCCCATCATTCCCACTGTTATAGATTATATAAATGCATGATGGGAGTTGTAGTTTTCCAACAGCTGGAGGGCTGCAGTTTGAGGATGCCTACATTAAAGTATAAGTACGGGTCCCACCTCTGGAACCCGTACCTATTTTAGGAATGGGCCTCCGAAAGTCTTTACTTAGAATGGAGACCTGTTCGTGCTTTTGTGTGACTCCATTTTGTTTTATGGGAGTTCATAGTACAGCCAAAACACACCACTCTATTCTACTCGGAACTCCCATAGAACAGAATGGAAAGTCAATTGCAAGTGAGAGTGGCTGTCCGTTCTGAGCGGAGACTTTCGGGGACCTGCACCTATCACCCTTTGATGGCTTATTCTATCAATATGCTATCAAAGTGTGAGATGGTTTCATGTAATTTTTAGTGAAAATTTCTTCTGGATATACACCACTGACAATCACATTTCAAAGGAAAAAAAACGTAATAATAGATGGAGTTGTGTTTATTCTACACCTTATCACTATTTATTGGGACACATTCATTTGTGTGGGTATATACTACAGTGCTATATATTACAGTGCTTCACTTAAATCTGTTGCTTGAGAACGGCTTGTTGTTAGCCAAAGCAATGCACATTCTTGTATTATATACTGACTGTCAAGAATAAATCAATGTGGCTGGGGAGATGTTGAAGCCTTGATCTTCTTTCAGTTTCACCTTTGGTTGGTAAGTGTGGACCGACTTATCCTTGTAATCTATTGCGCTCCAGCCCACATCATTAGGAGTTATCGGTACTGTCCTATGTAAATAATATAGAAATTGACAAGTATTAGCCTAGGTACAGCTCTACTCGTTGACAAGTAAAAAGTTAACACTTAGGGTACGTGCCCACTTCTCTGGTTATCAGTCGAAGTTACAGGCGGTTTTCAGATTTGAAATTGTCAAACTTTTTTTTAAATTGACTTGAATATAAAATCCAAGGAGTAGTCCCCACTGCACGGATTTTCTGCTTGACGTTTTTGATACCGCCGGTGTTCCTAAAAACTGAGAACATGTTTCGCCCGAAGAATGAACATGTGAATGTGATGGGGGACGGCTTGAATCCGCAAACCGTGTACAAAAAAGTCCTCTTACGTGCAATAAAACAACAAAATACCAGTCGGAAAACTTGACCAGTATTTTGTCAATGTCACGTGAACGCACCTTTTAGTTGTCAATTTATTCTTGCATTTCTAGGAAAAAGAAAAAAAGAGGAACAAAACACAGTGGTGCAGATTGATCAATACTGTCTAATACTAAGGGTGCGTTCCCACAGCAGAGGACAAATACCGGTTGGTTTACCCGACCGGTATTTGTCCTAGTTTGCGGCCGTCCGCGATGAGTGGAGAAAAGCCCCCCCCCTTCACATTCACAAGCACGGATTCCGTCCGAAAACTGGACAGAAGATCGTGCTTGTAGAATGTGTTATGAGCAGAAAAACCGCTGGACGGAAAACACGTGCAGTGGGGAGTGCTGCACGGGTTTTCCATAGAGCACCATTGTGCTCATTTTCGGCCGGTTTTTCAGGCGGTCTTCAAAACCGCAAACCGCCTGAAAAACCGTCCGAAAACCCGTGCCGTGGGGACATGCCCTTAGTGTGTGTTCACACAGCGTTTTTGGATACAATTTCAGGTCCGTGTTGGATGCAGCAAGATCGCACCCTATAGTTTATTATAGGGCTCCTGCTGCGTCTTTCAGATCAAGAACTGACATATAAATTCCTGGGATGGACGGAGTGAGACACGCATTGTAAATCACTCGTGTGATTGCCGTTACGTGTTTTACATTGCGAGCGGTGTAAAATCACACTGCTCATTGTCAGATGCGTGTTTGGGTCTGTCTAGACTCTAGACAGACCCAAACGCGTATCTAAAAGCGTATGTTCACACGGACCCAACATGCTGTGTGAACATACCCTTAGTGTAAATGTAGACTATACAGTATTACAATGTCTTATTTATCATAATGTTGATAAATCTGGTGCATTTCAAGACTAAATATTCTACGTTTACACCCATCATTTGGCTCATTTCATGCAATTATTTGGCACGTAGAGACTTGATCTTTCTGCAAAGACACGTCCTTTACAAAGGCCGCATCCCTTTTGTCGGACACGGTGCAGAAGTGGCTACAAACTGTCTAAAATACATAATAAATGGGGTGTGAAACATGTATGCCGTTATCATGGTGTAAATTGCACCAGAATTCTGACTCCGTTGCCATAATAAATAATTTATAGAGAAAATCGTCTCTGGCACTCTATTCGGTGTATAATTGGGTGCAAACCAAAAAATAGATAATTGGTTTTTGTATCAAAAAGGTCGCACACCAGTATTAGTTATTTCTTTTCAAAAAACTTTATTGAGTAACATGAAAAATATCCGGTTTCATTAAAAATTAAATCAATATATTTCCATTTTATATATATCTCTCTTTAGATTCGCATACTCTGGTACGTTTCGGTCCCTAAATGGACCTTTTTCAACTGAATCTATAACAGGTTTTTAAATTTCTTATTCATCTCTTTGTTATTTTACAACACCTGCATCGCATAGCGCTGTTATTTAAATGAAACCAGGTTTCATTTAAATAACAGCGCTATGCGATGCAGGTGTTGTAAAATAACAAAGAGATGAATAAGAAATTTAAAAACCTGTTATAGATTCAGTTGAAAAAGGTCCATTTAGGGACCGAAACGTACCAGAGTATGCGAATCTAAAGAGATATATATAAAATGGAAATATATTGATTTAATTTTTAATGAAACCGGATATTTTTCATGTTACTCAATAAAGTTTTTTGCAAAAAGAAATAATTAATACTGGTGTGCAACCTTTTTGATACAAAAAGCCATAATAAATAAGACTTAGAATACTTAATCTATGGGAAATACAGTATTTACTGAAAAAGACTTTGGAGACCCAACAGACACTCTTCAAAGAGGACCTGTCACACCTCCGGATATGTCTCTTCTGATAAATCCTTGTGTTCCCCATGAGGTAACAATTCTTCTCTTATAACTCTGTGCTGTGGTGTTCCTCTGTTGTTCCTTCTACAAACTTATTATTGAATAAGTCAGAAACCCAAGAATTTTCTTAAACAGCCATGTCAGGATGTTGCAGCTCCTTTGTAAGCTTTAATACATCTCGCTCATAAGCCGCTGGCCCCTGGGTACTGCCATAATATTCCATCCACCCTGCACTGAAGAGATGGGCCAGATGGGATTTTTTCGACTCGGCTGCAGTCTCCCTCGAATTTTCAGTTTTTGCATGTAGATAGGCTTTACTATGTGCTTACGTTACTTTCTGCTTTCTTTTGTGCTATTTCGCAGCTAAAAGCTACATCGCCTTGGATGATTTTGTGGAAATTACCAAAAAATACGCCAAGGGGATAGTACCAACAAACATGTTCCTCCATGATGATGAAGATGACGAGTTTGCAGGAAAGTGCCCTGAGGAACTGCCTCTCCAACAAAAGGTAAAGCTAAACTAGAATATACCTCTACTCTGTTAGGGTAAGTTCACATGGCTGATTTTGATGCTGTTTTAGGAGCGTTTTCACACCCAAAGGAGCGTCAAAAAAACCTCCAAAACGCAACTAGTTTAATTTAATTTATTCCTATGTATAACAGAGTTGTAGTTAACACACAACGTGGTTTTTGCTTTCATTTTAGTGTCATGTTAATTCTTGAAGCATCCTCAATGCTGAAATGCTCAATGCTCAATCCCCATAATAGTCAGGAGAGAGCTTCAAAACTTCCGAGCAGTTTTTGGCATGTTTTCCGGTGCTGGTTTTGCCCTGGCTGTTTAATTTGTATGGGTGTTTCAGAAAGAAATCAGATTTGGAAAACCTTGTTAAAAGCTTTGTCGAAAACCTGATCAAAAGCTCAAGGACAAACCTTATCAAAATCTCATCAGAAAAGTGCTGCATTAAGGTGCTTTTCAGACAAGGTTTTGACGCTGATTTGGGAGCTGAAAATTCAGTAACCCAATCAGCTGTGTGAGCATAGCCAAAGGATATGTCTGCAGAGCATATGTTAAAATACCGTCCAAAATCCGACGGCAGTTTAACATCGCTGGACTGTGGTTTTTAGGAATCCATTGCAAGATCTGACATTTTTATTAAATCTGGCGGATTTCATAACGACGGGAAAAAAAATCAGTTCTGTGTAGACTACCTCATGGATTTTATTTTTTTTTTTTGCTCTCTATGGAGCACAGTTTACAGCCAGATCTTTAGCGAACTCTAAATACTGAATACTGAGTCTGCCAAAAATCCGACCAAAAACCTGTGATGTGTAGACATAGCCTTAATGTGTCTGTGGATTGCCTAAATGTAAAAAATTCAGCTGTAAGGCTGCGTCCACAAAGCAGAGGACAAACTACTTGGATTCTAATCAGAATCCGACCAGTATTTTACACTCGGTTTTCGTTATTTGTCCCGGTTTTTGGATTTAATTGTCCCATTTAATTGAACAGCGCTATAATCTGTCGTTTTCAAGTGAAATATGACGGATTATAGAACATGTTCTAAGTTTTTCGACCCAGTTTTTGGATTTGAAATCCGACCTCGGATTTTGTATTGAGGTCTATGGGGATGATTTGCCTTCAGATTTTTGTGGATTCTGCATAGAAATAGACAGTAAATCATTGTCGGGTAGACATAGCCTAAGGGGAAAGTGCACATTCCATTAAAAATGCATAGGTACCCA
Source organism: Phyllomedusa bahiana (assembly GCA_025379985.1). Taxonomy (NCBI): domain Eukaryota; kingdom Metazoa; phylum Chordata; class Amphibia; order Anura; family Hylidae; genus Phyllomedusa; species Phyllomedusa bahiana. Next base: position 9,050 of record JAODAL010053448.1, on the reverse strand, counting down.
CAAATTATCATGGAGTTCGAGTTGGGTGATACCATCTACTTCCTCAGCTGTTGACACTCAGAAGGGCACAGCTGTAATGAGTGACTGCAGCTTAGCTACTTTGCCTATTTAATTTTGAAGCATTCTGCCACCTGTCTCAAATGACCCAGGTAACTGCTATGTCCTTCTCCCATGCTGTAGGGTATGTTCACATGGTGTGTTTTTGTCCGTGTAACATATGCATTTGAGCTGCGTGTTTGGATCCGTTTGTCAGACCCCAAACGGACCCAAACATGCAGCTAACAAATAGCAATGTGCTTTTACATTGCTTTTAATATAAGACACACATCGGTGTTCACACAAGTGATCGCCCATGTGTGTCTCATTGCGTCTTTCAGATCCGTCTTTTGGATCTGTTCCAAAAATCGACATGTCAATTCTTGGTCCGAAAGACGCAACATAGCCCTATTTAAAACTATAGGGTGCGATCCTGCTGCAGCCAAACACGCATCCAAACAGCTGCGTGTTTGGGTACGTGTTGGATTTTTTTTACATTCGTTTTCTGCAGCGTTTTTGGATCCAAAATCTGATCCAAAAGACGCCATGTGAACATACCCTTACACTGCAGCTTTCCCTTTTTTTAGGTTGAACACTGTGTATAAGCATATATTTTTGTAATTTAAAAGGAATATTCCCATTATAGACATTTTGGGGATAACCACAGGCTACGCCTTCAATGCCTGAAAGGTGCAGGTACCAGCGGTAGGACCTGTACATATCTAAAAACATGGCTGCCATTATCCTCCGACCTGGTCTGTGCCACGACTGCACAGAACAGTGAGTTGGTTGGCCATGCGAGCTCTCTCTGTTCTCTTCAGTGGGAGTTCTGAGTACAACCAAGCGAATGTGCCTTGACTGTACCCACATCTTCCATTGAAATGAACGGCGGGAGCCCCGCATGGACAACTAACTCTGTTCTACGTAGCTGAGTTGCAGACGAGGCCTCGGGATAATGGGAACCATGTTCTTTAGATAGGTTTGGGTCTTCCCCGGGTATCTACACCAGTTAGACCTTTAAGCTATATCTTGTTGAAATGGGAATCCCCCTTTTTAAGCCAACATGACACTGCTCCACAAAGTATTCCAGTTTGAAGTGTGGCTAATCTGCCAGTTTTTTTGAATGCACGAGGATAAATAGCAGGCTACTTTTCTCACAGATTCATTAACAATTTTTTGAGTTTGGGAAACCCCATTCACGTGTCTGAGATCTGGAATGTTATTCCCCCTATAATGGATTTGGCACAGATCCCGACACGCATTCCACAGCAACATCAAATACGTTTGAACTGGAATCGGCTCCTATTTTATTTTTTATATATGAAAATAAATGTTTCTATATGTCCTGCTTCAATGAAATATAGGATAAACCTACAGTACATGATATTTACCTGACCATGATACAGCAAGTCATTACATTCAAACATCCCGAGGCTGTATGTAGAAAGAAAATATCCATGTTTGCAATGTTACTTATATATACAATAGCAACAAAGTTAAACACCGAATTAAAAAAAGAAAGAATGAACAAGGGGAGAAAGGTCACTGTTCATAAGAGCTTACAATCTAAATGGATGAGAGAAGTGATGCAATAGATATAAGGTGCTAATTTGCTCTAGGGACCAGAGTGGGGGATGGGGATATACAGTAAATTAAGCTGCATGAGTTGGTCTCTTAGCTACTATGTGAGCCAACACAGTTATGAAGTGCAGAGTGATGTGCCAAGAGGAGCTAAAGGAAAGGGTGGAGGTATTTGAAGACCTGGTTAGATTGTGTACAGGTTTTATGACATAGACCTCTGTGAGGAAATGTGTCTTGAAGGGATAATTAAAACTAAGCATATGTTCACACGACGTGTTTTACTCCATGCGTTTTTAGATTCGTGTTTGGATCGGTCTGTCGAAACCCAAATGGACCCAAACACGTATCTAATAAATAGCAATGTGATTTACATTTCTTTTTATTAGAAACACGCATTGGTGTTCACACGACTGATAGCCGATGTGCGTCTCACTCCGTCTTTTGGATCCGTTCCAAGAATGTACATGTCAATTCTTGGTCCAAAAGACGTAGCAGGAGCCCTATTTTAAATTATAGGGTGCGATCCTGCTGCATCCAAACACGCAACTGTGTGTTTGGGTACGTGTTGGATCCATTTAAGATCTGAAAGACGCTGCGCTTTTGTATGCACTTTTTGGATCCAACACAGATCCAAAAATGCCATGTGCACATACCCTAAGAGGAATAAGACTAATGGTCCTGTAGAGTGGGTTCCAGAGTATGGGTGAAGCCCAAGAGAGCTCCTGCAGAATACAGGAGGATGAGTCCTAGGTCATTGGATGAATGAAAAGCACAGGGGTTTGGTAAATGGAGATGACAGTGGAGAAGTACAGTGGTTCAGCTTTGTGAAGAACTTTTTTCGATTAGGAGGAGAAGTTTTAATTGAATTCTATTACAGTGAAGTAGTGAAATTAATATGAGAGCAATTGTATTATTGATGATGAAAATTAGGGTCATTATTGGTTATTGAAATTAAGGCCTAGATTCCTCTTTAGTGGCAGATACATAAGACGTCATTTTAGTTGAAGGCAACAGAGTTTAACTATAGATGTAATGTAGTTGTACTTTCTTCTTCTTACAAGACGATGGGCCTGCTTTCTAGGAAGATGATTTTTGTTAGACACCAATATGGAGATGTCTGGTTTAGGCAGGGAAAATTCTGGAAGAAACTCTGTATCAGATATTTTAGCATTGACTGGCAAAAACTAAAGCACAGGCAGTCACAGGGGATCTGTGGAGTTGAACGTTTAGGGTATGTTCACACGGTGTACTTTCGGCACGCATTTCGCTGCGTATTTGCGCTCTAATATGGACGAGATGCGTGTCGAAATTACGGTAATCCATCGTTCTCATAGAGAACGATGGACTACGCCTCCTCTCCCCACGCGTACAATACGATCGTATTGTACGCATGGGGAGATAAGTAATGCATGTCTATGGGGCCAGAGTGCTGCCGGCCCCCCACACCTCAGGAGTACGCGCTGATCAGCGCGAGCTCCCGAAGCACATGATGTATTGTGGCGCGTACTGTACGCATTGCAATACATCGTGTAAGCATAGCCTAAGTGGAGCTCCCTGTTCCAGTGAATTATAAAATAATTTAGATGTTAATTAAGCTGTGAAGATTGAAAAACCCAAACAACCCCTCAAATTTCTTCCCACATATATAGTATGAGTTCCCTCCTACACATACAACATCAATATAAATCCTACAAAGAATATATGTGCTAAACCCCAAATAATCATACACAATAACTGCAACCATAAAAATATTTGTTATGAATCAATATTAAAATAACATGATATTGCAGATATCACCGAAAAAGGACACAAGGGTAGTAAGTGTAACAATTTATTGATAATTCATAAATATTTAGTGGATTTAAAAGTGCATGTGCATAAATATAATCAGTTTCATAGCAAAGATCATTAAACTCCAAATACATATATAAATTGCTAAATTAAATATATGTAAATAATAAGATGAAATAAAGTGCGAGTGCATCAGTGTCCACTGCTAATTACCCACACACACTCCAGATACGCGTTTCGAACCAGTGCTTCGTCTTTTTTGGTGATATCTGCAATATCATGTTATTTTAATATTGATTCATAAAAAAATAGTTTTTATGCACTACAGTTTTTGGGTATGATTAATTATTCTGTGTATGATTGTCATTTTCCGTATTTAATGGCCTTCACCATTTTTCCGTTTCTTCAGATTGTGAAGTATCCACTACACGTCATCATGGAGCTTAAAGAATATCTTATAGACGTGGCATCCAAGGCCGGGATGCATTGGCTGTCCACCATTATCCCTACACATCACATCAATGCACTCATCTTTTTCTTCATAATCAGTAACCTCACCATAGACTTTTTTGCCTTCTTCATCCCTCTGGTCATTTTCTATTTGTCCTTTATATCTATGGTTATTTGCACACTCAAGGTTTTCCAGGACAGCAAAGCTTGGGAGAACTTTCGTGCCCTCACGGATCTGCTTCTTCGCTTTGAACCGAACTTGGATGTCGAGCAAGCTGAAGTGAACTTTGGTTGGAATCACCTTGAACCCTATTTATATTTCTTGATTTCGGTATTTTTCGTCATCTTCTCATTTCCCATATCAGACCGCCACTGGATACCCTGCTCAGAGCTGGCGATCATATCCATCTTCTTTACAATTACCAGTTATTTGAGTTTGAGCACCAGTGCAGAACCTTACACCCGTAGAGCTTTGATGACGGAGGTTGCTGCCGGAGCACTCACCTTTGTAAATTTGTTGCCGGACTCTGTACCCTATATCCACCTACTTAGCAAAACCTTCTTTACTTTGCCAGTGGGGCATTTTATTGTGTTTCACATAAGTATTCCTTGCATATTCTTTGTTTACTTATTTTACCTCTTCTTTAGGATGGCACAGTTGAGGAATTTTAAGGGTGTCTATTGTTATTTGGTTCCTTATCTGGTTTGCTTCATGTGGTGGGAGCTTTCCGTTGTCATTCTTCGGGAGTCTACCACCATTGGCCTTATCCGCGCATCCATTGGCTACTTTCTCTTTCTATTTGCACTTCCCATTCTCCTCGTGGGCATTGCAGTCATGTGCATGGTTCATTTCATTAAGTGGTTTTTGACTTTAGAACTGACCAAGATTGTGGTGACCCTTGTTTTGTGCACCATTCCACTAACTCTTCGTTGGTGGTCAAAAGCCAACTACTCTGTAGTCGAAATGTTTAAATCCCTTACTAAAAGCTCTGTCGTGAAATTGATATTAGTATGGATCACAGCTATCGTCATGTTTTGTTGGGTATATGTCTACCGTTCAGAAGGAATGAAAGTGTACAACTCCACCTTGACTTGGCAGCAGTATAGCTTCTTGTGTGGTCCAAGGGCATGGAAAGAGACCAACATGGCAAGGACCCAAATTTTATGCAGCCACTTGGAAGGACACAGGGTGACCTGGAACGGGAGATTCAAATATGTCCGTGTCACGGAAATCGACAACAGTGCTGAATCTGCTGTGAACATGCTCCCTCTCTTCATTGGAGACTGGATGAGGTGTCTGTATGGAGAAGTCTACCCACTTTGCGATCCTCAGAATGTTACCATGGAAGAAGAGGAACTTTGCCGCCTCAAGTTTTTGTCTAAACATGCGTGCCATATGAAGAAATTCGACAGGTACAAATTTGAAATTTCGGTCGGTATGCCGTTAAATGGTAAAAATGGGAACAGGACTCTCGAAGAGGATGACGTCACGAAAGATATTGTTCTGAAAGCGAGCAATGAGTTCAAAATGGTGCTGTTAAGCTTACGGCAGGGGAGTATGATAGAATTTAGCACCATTCTAGAGGGACGTTTAGGGAGCAAGTGGCCGGTCTTTGAGCTAAAGGCTGTTAGCTGCTTAAATTGCTTGGCAAAACTGACTCCTTCCTCCAGACATGTCAAGATAGAGCACGACTGGAGATGCAGTGTCCACACAGCCGTGAAATTTGCCTTTGATTTTTTTCTTTTCCCCTTTCCTTTCTGCTGTGTGAAGTTGTTACCGGTCTTCCAGTGACCTCCATATACTGAAACCAAAGAGGGAGCTCCCCTAGTAGTCGGGACTTCTGCACTTTGTCATATTCCTTCACAAAATGGGTCAAATAAAGAAATGAAAGAAATAGGGCGGAGAAAATCTAGTGGTGTTACCTTGAGCAAAAAAACAAACAAAGGCTTTTTAGTGTTGATTGGTTGCCATGGAAGACACCATTGCACTTACTTGCACTAATTTTATTAATGGCTCCATAGCATCAGTTTGTTAGTTTCAGGGTGTAAACTTCATTGTAACTAACACACGTCTCACATTTTAGGTTGATAGAAATATTGACACTTCGTTTCCCAGTATAACACGGCATTTAATCTCCCCACAGTGCTAAAATATTCTATACATTCTAAAAATAAAACGTGGTACTACATGTAAACTCTCAACAAGCTGCTGTTGACTGATCTTGTGTTGTATATTATCTGTGTCTGATTGGTACGTTTAGAACATGGTGATATTCTGCTGAGTCTCTTAGGCTCATTAACAACTTCTACAGGTTGTCCAGCACTAGTTGCCCCTCCCCCCTCCGAACAGTGCCACACTTGTTCATGGGTCAAGTCTGGTATGGTAGCGCAAGCTCTTTTAAGTGATTCGGGCAGGTACACAATATTGGACACAGCCCTTGGACAAAAGTAGGGGCATGTTACACAGCGTAATTGCGGGCTGTAATTTGAGACGTAATTGCGCTGCAATATGCCCGAAGTATGGCCCGCAATTATGCCGTGTGAACGTACCCCTACTTTTGTCCATGGGCTGTGTCCAATACAGGCAATCCCTGGGTTACGAACGGGATAGGGACTGTAGGTTTGTTCTTAAGTTGAATTTGTATGTAAGTCAGAACATATATATTTATTAAATTTAACTCCAGCACCAAAGTTTTTATTAAGTTTTGGGTAGTGCAAGGAAGGGTTTTTTACCTTTTGTTTTGCTGTCTGTGCTCCTGTTAAGAAGATTTCGCCTCATTTTCAACCTCATGTGCTGCTGTGGCATGCTGGAACTTGTCGTTCCATAGCTACTATCTAGTGAGAAACATGGAACTACAAGTGCCGGCATGCCCCATGCCCCGTTTGTAACTAGGGGACGGGTGTAAGTCGGGACAGTGTGAGTTGGAGACTGCCTGTATTGTGAATCTGCCCGAATCACCTGAAAGAGCTTGCGCTACCATACCAGATTACCAATTCCGGTAAATTCACTATGATGAGCAGACGTTTTCCCCAGCAAAGTGAAAGTGGGGCCCGACACAGCGTTTTAGAAGTACGCACCGGCCACCCCTTGTATAGCGTTGTGCACAGCACGCGCTGGACAATCCTTTCAACACTAAACTGCTCATTAACTCAATGAAAGAATTTGCATGTAAATATGCATACGCTAATGGCATACATGGGTAAGTAGGTAGCCTCTCTATAAATGTAATAAAGATGAGAGCCGAAAAATCTGACAACGCAGCCACGTACTTTTGCTGACCCCTGTGTAAAAATCACTTAAATTCAGAAAAAACATAAAAAATTTTTTTATTCCAAAAATATATTAAAGGGTCAGTTTAATGTGCCGTCAGTACAATTGAAAAAAATACAAGGAAAATAGGTTTCATTTCAGCACATGCATCAGTATTAGAATCGTGATTAAATAACCACTGTCATTACATGCGTAAAAAGTATGGAAAAAGTACCTTCCCTTTTGTACTTTGTATACTTTCAAATGCCCCTTTATTGCTGAGGTATTATAAGATAGGAGCGATAGTTGTTATTTGTGATTCTAAGCCTTAAAGGGGTTGTATAACCATGTGAGTCATGGCTGCATTTTTGCAGAAATAGCGCCACTCTTGTATTAGCCTGTTTCGTTTTTGCAGCTGGTTCTCAGTAAAGAAAAATTGGGCTTACCCCAACACCTACCCAGAGTGGTGTGGTTTCTGGAAAAAAAGAGCCATTTCTTATAATCTTGTACAATCCTTTTTTTTGTCTACATGTAGGGTTAGCTGAAGTGGCCCCATGACCCTCCTACATGCCTTTTTTTTTAGTAAATCGTTTTGTTCCCCTAAAACTAAAATTCTGTTGCATCTTTCTTATAACTCTGTGTTTTTCCCTTTATTCCAAAATGTATTCCCTGAAGGGCAGGGCCTTAATGGCTTTGTTACAAAGAAACAATATGTTTAACAGGCCTAACAGAGCTAAAGGGGTTGTCTCATCTAAAGGGTTTCATGGGTGCAAAAATGAAATAATCGGTTTTTTTTTCATTCCCCGGTCAAGCGTCTGTAAATTTGCATATGAGCCCCCCGTATTCAGACCTCTCTTTATTATCTAGATTTGCTACATTACCTTTTTGAGATCCTGGAAGCTTCTGAGCAAAAAAAACGTAATTTAGTCTTTTTTCTGAAAGATCAAAACACAAAAACTTCACTGCTGGATTTTTGTGTTGGCAACCTGTGTATGACCTCACTCCCTCTATCAATAGAACAAAAAAGCCGGAAAAGGAGTACACGGGCGGTCACTTGGGAAACCAAAACCCCTTTAAAAGGTGAAGTCATTTGTAGCTCCTTAAAGAGAACCTGTCACATAGTTTTTGCCCCCCTGCTGAGGACGAACAGGGAGTGTTAACCTGCTGTTCCCCGCGCTGGTCCCTTACTGTAAGAGCTGTAATTTTTTGTGTTTTTAATGCTCAAAATCTGAAGTTTTTAGCCAAAGAGTCTTCGAAGAGTCCTTAGAGTGTCAGTTTTTTTCAAACCCGGGGCCCAATTTGGGGGCTAGCCCCCCCCACTCAACGAAAACCTATTACTTTGAATAGGTAGAAACAATAATAACTGCGGGGGGCGGGGCTAGCCTTTTGTGGGTGGAGCCAACACCTTCTCCTGAATAAATTTGGGGGTTTAAAAGCCTAAAAAGTGCATCTTACAAATAAGGGGGACATGCTGGGGCAGCAGGGTTTACACAAACTTGTGCTGCCCAGCAAGGGGGCATAATCCATGTGACAGGTTCCCCTTTAACAAAAAAAGATGAACTACGCAAAAATATTTGGGAAAAATTTCTTTAGGTTCCCTACATTTTAAAAAAATTCTTTGTAGTGGACAACCCCTTTAATGGTTTTTTCATCATAGAAAAAAAATGTACTAAATGTTGCTAGAAAGAAGGACTGGTTATTGCGATACACGGGCTTCCCTTGCCCAAAATAGAGAAAAAAAAAAGTGGCCCAAAAGGGCATCAAAAAGACCCGATATGGCGACTTGACCTTTTGGGTTTTATCAAGAAGGGAAAGATGACTTCCCGAGTGCTTTACCCCAGCTTCTTTTCGTCACCAACTAAGAACAAATTTATTTTTTAAAATAAAAGCATAACCAATTAAAAGGAATTTTAGTGAAATTTTGTATAATTTTGCCATTTTT
>JAODAL010053447.1:0-25294 GCA_025379985.1 Phyllomedusa bahiana | reverse complement strand
TTCCCGGTTTGTGCCCCCCCCCTTTTCCCCAGCGAGTTTTGTTTCCCCGTTCACGGGTGACCACAGCTGCAGAAGGGACTGAGCCGCACCCGGGTGAGGATGCTGTTTTCTGTTTTTACCTTCTTCCCCCTGCGGAGGGGGTGTCTGCGAGCTTGCCATCGGGATTATACTTTGGGTCTTCCCCGCTTTGTGCATTGCAGAGTATGCCGGTGCAGTCCAGATGTGGAGGAACTACAAATCCCAGCATGCCTTGGGACTCAGCTTCTTTAGAATTAGTATACGCTTCCTTTGTTGTGAATCTGCAATCAGACTGGCAGGGAATGCTGGGATTTTGTGTTCCATTCTAATTGAATTTTTGATTTACCTTCGTTGGAAACTACTGAAAAACCGGCAGATCTAAGAAAAAACAAATCGATAATGATCGGATTTCCCCGTTGCTGGGTGTCACGGGGACTTTTAGTTCCACAAGCTGCGGTGTTTATACGATTTTTGGAATGTAAAGAAAACGCATTTCATAGTCGCTCCTGTTACCTGACTGGTTGTCCTGGAAATTTGCTCATTTTTCTCTTCTCTATTTACTCCCCCCCCCCCCCCCTCCTTGGGGGTTCCCCATAAAGGGGGACAGAATGGCCCCGAGAGCAGCGACCTGGGTCAACACAGACGTGTTTTACCTGCACTGACACATTGTAACAAACTGTCAGGATAGATCTGTGCTTCGGATAGGTTTACTAGTGGACTGTTTTATAGGGGTTTTTACTAAGAATTTAAAATTGTTTGGGAATTTGCAAAAAAATTATAAACATTCTTACCATTCCTTTTTAAAAAATTTGCCCCTTTTTTGTTTTAGCTGCTCCTTAATCCATAGTTTTCACCGCCTCCGGGGGGATACGCCAGGCTGAGAGCTCCTAGTCCTGGCCGCACATCCAGACATCATTTCCCTCTCAGGCGCTACTGTCAGTCTTTCCCGTAAGTAATCACACACCACGTCCTGACCTTTAGTAATCACACACACTTACTGCTGAGCGATGTTCCCCGGTGCTGTCGTTCTACCAGTCCTCTGTACGCCTTTGTAATCACTCACATTCATGCAAAGCGGTGGGAAAACCCCAAGGCCTTCTACTCCTATCCTCTGTGCTCCTTAGTAATCACACACAATCACTGCTGAGCAAGTGTTCAACCCTTATCAATCAGATAGGCCATCAAAGTGCAGGTCACACCTCTGGGACCAATACTTGTTTTGGGAATGGGTGCCCGAAAGTGTTGGCTCAGAATGGAGAACCAGTCAGGCTTGCGCACAACTCTCCATTATGTTCTATGGGAGTTCTGAGCACGACCGCTCACTTGGAATTGAGAGTTTTGCAGAAGTGCAACCAGCTCTTCATTCTGAGCTGACACTTTCAGGTACCCACTCCCGAAATAAGTGCAAATCCCAAAGGTGAGGAGATGGCTCAGAATGTTGAACCAGTCACGCATGCGCACAGCTCTTCATTCTGTTCTATGGGAGTTCCCAGTACAGGGGAGAGCTGTGTTCTGGCCATTCTGTTCTATGGGAGTTCCCAGTACAGGGGAGCACTGTGTTCTCCATTCTCCTCTATGGGAGTTCCCAGTACAGGGGAGCGCTGTGTTCTCCATTCTGTTCTATGGGAGTTCCCAGTACAGGAGAGCGCTGTGTTCTCTCCATTATGTTCTATGGGAGTTCCCAGTACAGGGGAGTGCTGTGTTCTCCATTCTGTTCTATGGGAGTTCCCAGTACAGGGAGTGCTGTGTTCTCTCCATTCTGTTCTATGGGAGTTCCCAGTACAGGAGAGTGCTGTGTTCTGCATTCTGTTCTATGGGAGTTCCCAGTACAGGGGAGCACTGTGTTCTCCATTCTGTGCTATGGGAGTTCCCAGTACAGGGGAGCGCTGGTTGTTTCTCCTTCTGTTCTATGGGGTTCGCAGTACAGGGGAGCGCTGTGTTCTCCATTCTGTTCTATGGGAGTTCCCAGTACGGGGAGAGCTGTGTTCTCCATTCTGCTCTATGGGAGTTCCCAGTACAGGGGGGGTGCTGTGTTCTCTCCATTCTGTTTTATGGGATTCCCAGTTTCAGGGGAGCACTGTGTTCTCCATTATGTTCTATGGGGGTTCCCAGTACAGTGGAGTGCTGTGTTCTCTCCATTCTGTTCTATGGGAGTTCCCAGTACAGGGGAGCGCTGTGTTCTCCATTCTCCCACTATGGGAGTTCCCATAAGGGGGCGCTGTGTTCTCCATTTGTTCTTGGGTTTTCCAGTACAGTGGAGTGCTGTGTTCTCTCCATTCTTTTTCTATGGGGTTCCAGTACAGGGGACGCGGTCCTCCATTCTTTTATGGGGGGCCCATACGGGGGGAGACTGTGTTTCCTTTGTGTTCTTGGGAGTTCCCGTCAGAAGACCCCTGTGTTCCCATTTGTTCTATAGAATTCCAATACAGGGGAGTGCTTGTTCGCCATTCTGTTCTAGAGATTCCCAGTACAGGGGAGCGCTGTGTTCCCCATTTTGTTCTATAAAAGTTCCCCAGTACAGGGGAGTGATGTGTTTCCATTCTGTTTATGGGAGTTCCCAGTCGGGAGCGTGTGTTCTCCATTCTGTTCTATGGGAGTTCCCGTACAGGGGAGCGCTGTGCTCTCCATTTTGTTCTATGGGAGTTCCCAGTACAGGGGATTGGAATGTTCAGTCGTACTCAGAACTGCTATAGAACAGAATGGAACATTTTGCATAAGAGTGACCTTTTCTCCATTCTGAGCCGATAATTTTGGGGGCCGGTTCCTGAGATGGTTGCAGGACCCAGAGGTGAGACCCTCACCTTTCAGACTTTGGTGACATGTCCTATGTATATACCATCAAAGTCTATGGTGTGAATAGCCCTAATGTCATGGGTAGATGATATCCAGCGATTGTTGCTGGGAGTGGAGTTCCCCTGTAAGGTAGAGACCCTCCATTAATGCTTTGCTGCCGTTGTAACGAGAAGTTCATGTCAAACCCTATAAATAGGATGGAATAAATATCTGCAGATTAATGCAGGGAACAAGCTGTAGTGTCAGAGCGCCCCGTGCTCCTGTGTATAGAACTGGATAGAGACCGTGACCACTGATAAGGCTCGTTCATACACAAATTCTCATTACGGCGCTCTTGGACCTTTGTGTGTCGCCCTATGGCGGTCTGGGGGGAGAATATGGCGGCTCGCTAGGAGAACATGTCTGTAATACGGCCCAGGCTGGAGCATGCTGCGATTTATTTTTCATGCATTCAGTGAAAAAGGGGGTTTTGTCTCCGCAGGATTGTGCTTTTTTTTTTAAAGTTTCAAACACAAGTACTTTGCAATATGGGCCCATTAACATGCCCTCCCTATTCCTGATACCCCCTTTTTGTATGGGCGCATCCCTCAAAGGGCGCTATGCTAAGACCTTTTGATCTCTCATGATTGGGTGCCGCACTGGTTCTTAGCTACGACCTGTTTGATCTTCTAAAGGCGCCAGCACTGGTCGCTATACTAAGACCCGTTTTATTGGTTGATAGGTTTCCGCACTGGGCGTTTAGCTAAGCCCCTTTTGGGGGTTTTTAAAATTGCCAGACTGGTCGCTTTTCCTACAGACCTTTTAAATCGGGGTCTGATAGGCTCCCGGGTACAGGTTTTCTATAGCAAAAGACCGGGCCTTCTACTGCGGGCCTAGAATGCCATAAACACACCCCTGAATTCAAATAAAACCAAAGAAAACGGGACTGAGGTAGAGGAATCAATGTATGAGACAACCCCTTTAAAAGCCCATTTTGTGGGCGCCAAAAATTAAATAGTTTCTGTATTTGAAGCACAAAAAATTTTTTAATATGCCCTTTGAACCGGGGGTCTGCAGGAAGTTATTGCCTTTAAAAGGGGAAAACTTCCCCGAATTTTAAAATTCGGGCCCCACCAGCCCTAGGGCGGGGAAATTTAGTTTAAAAAGGGATTTTCCCGCCATCCCAACACCTATGGGCCCAAATTTTATAGGGGCCAATTCACTATTCAGTGTGAACCCAGAACAGTGACTCCATTTTCCCCCCAGAACCCGAGCACTAATTCTGGGGTGGGACGTCCATACCCGGCACTGAGCTGCTATTTTGCTCTTAGTATTCCCATAGCACATGAAAGCTGGAGCGGCAGCCTGGAACTAGTCTAGTCATCTGCTGCTGTGTCTTGGTGACGCTGTGGGTTGCTATGTGACTCCCATACATTTGTAAATGATTCAATTCCATGTAAGACAGATCCTTACAGTGTACGGACCCCTGAGTTTACATCCTGTATTATACTCCCAAAAACCCTGCATTTCCATTTTCGGGCGGTGGGGTCACTGTGAAAACAAAAAACCCCAAAAACTTATCCCTGTACTGTCCGAGTTACATCCTGTTTTAAATCACTTTAAAAGCTTAAAAACTCAAAAATTCCCGGCTGGTGAGTCACTTTGTACAAAAATTACTTACCCCTGTAACTGGTCCTGATTTACATCCTGTATTATCCCCAAAGGGGCTGCATTCACTATTCCCCTGGGCAGTAAACTTTGTGCAAACTTTTACATTTTATCCGGTATTTGATCCTGTGTTACTTTTCTGAAATTATACTCCAGAGCTGTGCCCCTTTTCTGCTGGTCGGGTAAACGTGAAACTTTACTTTACTTTTTTCCCATTACGGGATCCTAAATTTTACACCTTATTAAAAATTCCAAGCTGCACTCACTATTCGCTTTTGCAGTCACTGTGTACATACATTACTTACCCCTGAACTATCCGGGAGTTACACCTGTATTATACTCCAAGCGCACCCACTTTTCCGCGGTGCGGGCACGGGTTTACATACATTACTTATCCTTTTACAGATCCTAAAGTTACACCCCCTGAAATTAAATCCCTCCAGACTGCACTAAACTTTTCGTCCTGGGGCATAAACTGAACATACATTATTTATCCGTACGATCCTGATTTAAACATCCTTATTAACCCCAAAACTGCACTCACTTTTTCTGCTGGGGCAGTCACGTGTAAAATACATTACTTACCCCAAACCGGATCCGGGGGTTACATCCTGTAAAAAAACCTCCAGAGCTCCCACCCCACTTTTTCTGCTGGGATTCACTGTACATAAATATTTTACCCCCAGAAACTGATCCGGATTACTCCTGTTTTAAACCTCCAACGGCCTCACAAATTTTCTGGGGATTTCACTGAAACAAATTACTTTCCAGTACTAAACCTGAGTTTAAAATCCTGAAATTATAGTCCAGGGGCTCCCCCCCCTAAAAAAATTCTGCGGTGCAGTCCCCTGGTGTACAATAAAATTTCCCTTTACCTGTACTAAATCCGGGATTACACCCTGTTTTTATACTCCAAAGCTGAAAGCCACTATTTTTGCTGGTGAAGTCATTTGGTACATTACATTACCTTACCCGTACTACCCTTTAGTTACACCCCCTTTGTATTATACCCCAGAGCTGCACTCACTATTCTGCTGGTTGCAGTCACTGTACATCCCTTATTTACCCAGTGAAACTGACCTAAGTTACACCCTTTTAAATTAAATCCTCCAGGGGGCTCACCCCACATTCTGCGGGGTTGGGGGGGTCACTTTTAAAACCTCCCTTTACTTATCCTGTACTGATCCTGAGTTACATTCCGTTTTTAACCTCCAGAGCTGCATTCACTTTTTGCTGGTAAATCCCCGGGAAACATACATTTTTTAATCCGGGAACTTTCCTTTACTTAAAACCCCTGTATTATACTCCAAGCTGCCCCTTCCACAAATTCTGCTGGTGCAGTCACTGTGTATATACTTTACTTTATGGGGGGTTACTGATCCAAATTACACCCTTTGAAAAAACCTCCAGAGCGCACCACTATTCTGCTGGTGGGGGTCACTGACATCCCATTATTTAAATCCTGAAACGATCCTGTTTTTACATCCTGTTTTAAATCCTCCCAACTGCACTCACTTTTCGGCTGGTGCAGTCACTATGTACATACAAAAACTTATCCTGTACTGATCCTTTTTTAAATATCCGAAATTCTACCCAAAAGCAGCACTCACTATTCTGTTTTTGGGGTGCATCACTGTGTACATCCCATTACATACCTGACTGATCCTGTTTTAATATCCTTTTACCCCTACCCAGACTGACCCACTATTCTGCTGGTGCGGGTTCACTTTTGACATACATGATTTTAATCCTGTTTATACCCCAGACTGCCTCACATTCTGCTGGGCAGTCACTGTGAAAAATAAAATTATTTAAACCTTTGTACTAAACCGGGTTATATCCTGTATTAAAACTCCAGACTGCGCTCACAAATTCTGCTTTTGCTTTCACTTTTACTTTACTTTAAAATTTATCCTGAACGGACCCTAAGAAACTTCCTGTATTATACAGGATTATAGCATAATACGGATGTAACTCTAAATCATTACAGGATAAGAAATTTTTGTACACTTTAAACCTCCACCAGCAAATGGGTGACACAGCTCGGGTAAAAAACAGGTTTAAAATTCGGGGATCATTACAAAAAAAGAAATGTAAGGGTAACACATTTGACGGCACCCCCAAAAAGTGATGCACCCTTTTGGAGTATAATACGGGAAAAGGGTTAACCCTCGGGAAATCAGAAACAGGAAAATTTTAAATGTTAGAACAGTTACTGCCCACAAAAAATTGAGTGCATCCCCGGGAGTTAAATCCAGGATGTAACTCGGGTTTCAGTACAGGATAATAATGTATGTACAGGGGACTGAACCAGCAAATATTTGATGCAGCTCTGGAGTAAAATACAGGATGAAACCCAGGATCAGTACGGGAAAAGGGAAAAGTATGTACACAGTGACTGCACACAAAAAAGGGGAGTGCGCTCTAGTTTTAATACAGGTTTAAAACTAAAGGATAAAGTACAGGATAATAATGAAATTTAACACATTGATTTACGGCCCCCACAAAATAGTGGGGCCCCAGCTCTGGATTTAAAATACGGGTTGTAACTCAGATCATTATGGGAAATTAATAATTTAGAAACCCCAGAGACGCACCAGAAAGAATATTAAATTGCACCTTTTTGGAAAAATTTACGGGAATGTAACTAAAAACATTTACAGGATAATTAAGGGAGGGAAACACAGTAAACGCACCACAAATAGGGGGTGCAGCCCCGGGAAAGGATACAGGATGAAACCCCCACGACATACGGGAAAGTAATGTAGTTACACAGGGGACTGCCCAGCAAAATTTAGTGATTTGCAGCTCTGGGGGGATAATACAGGATTAACTCAGGATAAAACGGGGATAAGAAAAATGTAAGTAAACCCATTGACGGGCACCAGCAAATGGGTGATTAAATTTTCGGGAGGATAATACAGGATTTAACCCGGATAGTACGGGATAAGTAAGGGTATGAAAAACATACTGCACCAGCAGAATAGTGATGCAGCTCTGGGGATAATACAGGATGTAACTCAGGAGCATACAAAAGTAATGAAAGTAAAACAGACTGCACCAGCAGAATATGAGTGCAGCTTTTGAGTAAAAAATACAGGATGTAACCCAAGCAGAAACCTGTAAGTAATGAAATGTACATTTTAATGTACCAGCAAATGTGATGCAGCTCGGGAGTATTACAATGTAACCAAATCAGAACAAAAAAGTAATGTAAGTACAGTGACGCACCACCCAGAATAGTGAGCCGGCCGAATTTATAATACAGGATGTAACTCAGATCTTAACAGAATAAGGTATTACACAGTGACTGCACCACAAAATTTTGAGTGCACCCTCGGGAAGAATAATACAGAAGGTAACCATTTTTCAAAAAGGGGAAATAAAAAAATGTATTACCCATACTGCACCACAGAATAGTGACACAGCTCTGGAAATAAAACAGGAAGTAACCAGGAAAAAAGTACAGGATAAGAAAAGTATTTTAACCCCTTGCCCTACGGGGCACCAGCAGAATAGTGAGCCATCAAAGATAAAATACGGGAAATGAAACTCGGGAAATCTTTACAGGTTTAAGAAATTTTGTATGTACACAGTGACTATTTGCACCACAAATATGAGCGCCCTCGGGTAGAAAAAAACAAAATGTAACTCGGGAACAGTATGGGAATAAGAAATGTATGTACACAGTGACGCACCAGCAAAAAAGTAAATTTTGCGGCTTTTGGGGAAATAATACAGGATGTAACTAAGGATCATACAGGAAAAGGGTAATGAATGTACACATGATTTTAAAACCACCCAAATAGTGAGGGGCAGCTCGGGGAGGAAAAATACAAAATGTAACTCAGGATAAAGTACGGGATAAAAATGTTTTAAAAACCGTGACTGAAACCACAGAATAGGAGTGAAACCTGGAGGATAATACAGGTTTTGTAAACCCAGGAGAATACGGGGTTTAAGTAATGTATGTACACAGTGACGGGCACCACAAACAGTGAGTCAGCCGGGAAAGGATAAACAGGAAAACTCGGGAAACAGTACAGGTAAGTAAATTTTAATTAAAACCCGGGAGACTGCACCCAGAATATTTTATTTCCTCACTGGGATGAAAATACGGGAAAGAACTCAATCGTCCCGGAATAAAAAAAATTGAAAGAAAAACATTTGAACTGCCCCAGCAAAATAAGTAGTGCCACTCTGGAGGGATAATCCCGGAAATTAACTCGGGAACCCAAGAAACAGAAAAAGTAATTTTATTTACACAGTGACTGCCCCAAAAAAGCAAAAATTAGTATTGCAGCCTGGTTAAAAAAAACAGGAGGGAAAACCCCAGGAGTCATTACGGGTAAAAAAATGGAATGAACAGGTACCGGGGCAGAAAGGAGTGCATTTCGGGAAAATAATACGGGGATTTAACTCGGGAACAGTATAAGAAAAGTAATTTTAATTTTTAACACGGGGGCCCCGGGCACCACAAAAATGGGTGAGTGCAGCTCTGAAGTATAATACGGGATTTAACTTCAGGATCAAACGGGATAATAATTTATGTACATAAACTGCACCAGCAGAATGTGAGCGCCCCTCTGGAGTAAAATTACAAAAGTAACTCAGGATCAGAAAAAGAAAATGTATGTACCCAGTTGGCGCACCACAGAATAGTAAATGCACTCTGAAGAAAAAATACAAGGGAAACGATTTCAGTACGGGGGAAGAAAAGTATAATACAAAATTGACGGGGCACCACAAAAATATTGGTTCAGCCGGAAAGTATAATACAGAATGTAACTCGGATCAGTAAAGGATAAGAAATGTATGTAAAACAGTGACTGCACCAAACAAATATTGAGAAACAGCCTTGGAAAAATAATACGGGATGAAACCCCCGGGATCAGTACAGGATAAGTAATTATTTTACAAAAGTTACTACTGCACCAGCAAATATGAGCCAGCTCAGAGTATAATACGGGAAAGAAACCCCTTTCCGGGATCAGAAACAGGAAAAGGGGTTAAGGGAATGTACACAGTGACTAAACCACAGAATAGTGACACAGCTCGGGGGAAAAATACAGGATGTAACTCAGGTTTCAAGTACGGGGAAAATTAATGAAAGTAAGTAAAACCCCGCGCGAAACCATCAAAAAAGTGGGGTTGCACCTCTGGGGAAATAATACGGATTTTAACTCAGGACCCAGTACGGGGAAAAAGAAAAGAAAAGGGAAAAAATATTAACTGCACCAGCAAAAAGGAGTGAAACCCTGGGGAGGAAAATACAGGAGAAACCCCCGAGATCATTACAGGAAAAAGTTAAAGTAGTACACAGTGACTGCCCCAAAGAAAGGAAAAAGGGGTTTTGCCCCTCGCGGGATAAAAACAGGATGTAACAAGGATCAGAAACGGGATAATAATGTTTTTTAATAGTATTTGACCACCGAATAGTGAGCGCAGCTCGGAGTAAAAAATCAGGTTTAACTCAGGATCAGTACGGGGTTGGGAAATTTGTATGAAAAACAGTGACTGCACCAGCAAATATTGGGGTGCAGCTCGGGAGGATAATCAGATGTAACTCAGGATCAGTACGGGAAAAAAAAATTAATGTATGAAACACAGTGCCCCCCACCAGCAAATAGTGACCCCCGCTCGGGAAAGGATAAAAACGGGATTTTAACCCCGGGATCAGTACAGGAAAATAATGTATGACAGGGGGACCCCCAGCAGAATAGTGAGTGCACCTCTTGAGTATAAAAACAAAATTAACTCAGGATCTTTACGGGGTAATTTATTTTATGTACACAGTGACTCCCCCCCAAAAGCAGAATAGGGGCCCCGCAGTTCGGGAGTAAATCCCAGGATGAAACTCGGGATCATTTTACAGAATAATTATGTACACAGGACTGCACCACCAAAAAGTGAGTGCACTCTGTAGTAAAATACGGGAAAGTAACTCGGGATCATACGGGGTAAGTAATGTATTTTACACAGTGACTGCCCCAGCAAAAGGGGAGTGCAGCTCTGGATATAATACGGATGTAACCCCAGGATCATACGGGAAAATTTAAGGGAAAGGGGTAATGAAATTACACAGGACTGCACCAGCCGAATAGGAGTGCAGCTCGGAGTATAAAACAGGATGTAACCCAGGATTAGTACAGGAAAATTTAATGAAATGAAACCAGTGACTGCACCAGCAAATATGAGGGCACTCTGGGGGAAAATTCAGATGTTATTTTCGGGAAATCATTACAGGTAAAAAAAATTGTTGAAAACAGGACCCCAAAACCGGGGCAGAATGGGTGAGTGCAGCTCGGGGATTATAAAAAACGGGAAATTTTAACTCAGGTTCGTAAGGATACGAAAAAGAAAATGGTACACGGACCCACCACCCAGAATATGAGCCAGCAGCTCGGGAGGAAAAAATACGGGAAGTAACCCCGGATAAAATACGGGAAATTAAGTAATGAAAGTACGGGTGACGACCACAAAAAGTGGTGCAGCTCTTGAGTATAATCGGGGGGGGTAATTTTCGGGATCATACAGGGGTAAGTAAGGGGTAAGTACCCCGTGACTCCACCAAGCGAAAATTTGGTGCAGCCGGGAATTATAATTACAGATGTAACTCCAGGATCATTACAGGGTAAGTAATTTTTAAATTTAAACACAGGGGGACTCCACCAGCAAAAATAGTGGGGGGGGCATCTGGTTTAAAAAAACCCGGGAAATGAACTCGGGTTCAGAAAGGGAAAAAGTAATGAAATGTACATTTTTGCCCTCCACCAGCAAATAGTGAGCGCAGCTCTGGGAGGAAAAAATACAGGATGTAATTTCCGGGAAATCATACGGGAAAAAGAATCATGTACGTGACTGCCACCACAAATAGTGATTGCAGCCCCTTGGAAAAAATAATACAGGATGAAAATTTCGGGAAATCAGTACAGGTAATTAATGAAATGTACACCAACCCACCACAAAAATATTGATGCAGGCTCGGTTTAAAAATTTTACGGGAAATTTAACTCAGGATCAACGGGGGTAAATTTTAGGAAAGGGAACACAGTAAACTGAAAACCCGCAAATGGGTGAGTCCCAGCTCGGGGAGTAAAATTACGGGAATAAAAACTCCGGATCAAAAAAATGGTGAAGGAAAAGGAAATGTCCCAAGTGACTGCACCGGGCGAATAGCCCAGTAAAAGCTTTTGGATTTAAAAAATACAGGATTAACCCTAAAGGAAATAAAGTTACGGGTTAAGGGAAAAATGCTTTTTAACACAGTAAACTGAAACCACCAAAAAATTTTGAGCGAAAGCTCAGGAGGATAAAAAACGGAATGAAACCTGATCATACGGGGAAAAATAATGTATGTTCGGGTGACAAGCCCCCAGCAGAAAAGGGGAGGGGGCTTTTTCTGGGGGGTTATAAAACAGGATGAAAACCAGGATCAGTTAACAGGATAATTTAATGAAAATGTACACAGTGACTGCACCAGCAGAAAAGTGAGTGACCCTCGGGAAAGAATAATACAGGTTGTAACTCAGGATCAGTCAGGATAATTTAAAAATTAAAATTAAAAACACAGTAAATTTCACCAGCAAATATTTGAGTGCAGCTCGGAGTAAAAATACGGGAATTTTAAACCCCCGGGAAACATACAGGAAAAGGGAAAAATGATTAAACACCAGTGACTCACCACAGAATAGTGATTGCAGCCCCCTGGAGTAAAATTTCCCAATGAAACTCAAAATCAGTACAGGTAAAAAAAAATTGTAAAAACAGTAAACTGCACCGCAGAATAGGGGGGAGTGCAGCTTTTGGAGTATAATAAAAAAAGCGGAAACTCAGGATCAGTAAAGGATAATAAGGGTATGAAAAAACAGTGACTGCACCAGCAAATTTTGAGTGAAGCTCGGGGATAATACAATTTTAACCAGATAAATACAGGGTAATTTAAATTAAATTTGTTTGTATCTTTTCAGCGGTTTCATAATTTTCCTTTCATTCTCTGGTTCCAGGTTCCCTCTCAGGGATGCTGAGCAGAAATGGGAGGCCCTGCTGGCTTCTGGGTATATGGCTGGCACCTCTTCCTCCTTGTGATTTCCCAGGCTGGCACAGCAATATCCGGTGACTGTAAGGGGCAGCGCACTGTGCTTCGCAGTCTGCCGGGATTTGTGAGTGATGGACCAGGCAACTATTCAGTTAATGGCAACTGTGAATGGCTTATAGAAGGTGAGTGATGTGACAAGATGCAGATGCGCTCTCTGTAATACAGCGGGACCCACAGACTATTAGGCCTCGTTCACACGACGGATTTGGCCGCGGTTATGGCCGCGGGTCCCGACGCGGCTAAATCGCGCCTAGTTTATTAACATGGTTTCCTATGGGAAACCGCGTTAATATTCACACTGCGCGGGTTTGGCCGCGACTCCGGGACCGCGGACAGATCCGCACGTGTGAAGAACTCTCCTGTAATTTCTTGACAGGAGTGCTCTGCGCGGCGGCCGCGCGGTGCCACCGCGGGCAACGCCGCAGGTGTCGCCGCGGGTGGTGCGCGGCTGGGATGCGGCTAGCGCCGCGGCTTGCCCCCTGCTATTAATTTGCATAGGGGCAAGCCCTCGGTGAAAGCCGCGCCCCAAACCATGCCCCTCCCGCGGCGAGGCCACGCCCGCGCCGCAAACCCGCGTCGGGAGACGCGAGTTTGCGGCACGGCCCGACGAGGATTTGGCCACGGAAACCGCGGCGAAACCCGCGGCCAAATCCGTCGTGTGAACGAGGTATTAAAAATATGGGTCTTATGTATGAAAACTGGCAAGGTCTAACACTGTTGTTGTTGCCCATAGCAACCAATCAGAGCCCATAGCAACCAATCAGAGCTCAGCTTTTACTTTTCCAAAGCCCCTAAATAAATTTTAAAAGCTGAGTTCTGTTTGGTTGCTTTTGGGCCCCCCTGAGGGTTTTGCTAGGGGTTTGGGTTTGGTTGCAATGAAGCTTGATTAATTGCTATGAGCTCTGATTGGTCGCTAGGGCCCTCTGTTTTGGCCCGTTTTGGGGCCCCCTGTTTGGGTCATATGGGCTCTAAAAGTTTTCCTTTGGGGGAAACAAGGACAGCCCCTTACTGTTTGGGACAGTCCCAAAAGGCCCCTATGGCACAGGGAAATTACGAAACAAACAGCCCCATTTTTTCCTGTTCAGGGGGCGGGGGGTTTTCTACAGCTTCAGGCCCCCATTTCCCTTTTCCCAAGGCAGGGGGGTGTTTTACGCTTCAGGCCCCCCAATTCCCTTTTCCCAGATGTGGGGGGTTTTCTACAGCTTCAGGCTCCCATTTCCCTGTTCAGGCTGTGGGGGGTTTTCTATAGCTTCAGGCTCCCCACTTCCCTGTTCAGGCTGTGGGGGGTTTAAGCTTCGGGCCCCCCTTCCCCACTTCCTTTTAAGACTGTGGGGGGTTTTTACGGGTTTTCAGGCTCCCATTTCCGGTTCGGGTGTGCATAGTTCCCCAGCTTCAGGTCCACTTTTGTTCGGGGTTTAGGGCAATTCTACGCCCTTCGGGGCTTCCCTTCCTGTTAGGCTGTGGATATTTTCTTCAGTTCGGGTTTCCCATTTCCCTTTTTTCAGGCTAGGGGTTGGGGTCTACAGCGGGGCCTGACACCCATTTGCTATTCCTTTTAACAGTGACAAAGTGCAGGAGATTTATAATCTAAAAGTGCACAAAGGCTATGGGAGCTCTAAGGTTTTAAAAAACCTTGTCATTTTTTAGGAAAAACAACTCCTGTGCAAGAAAAGCAAAACCCAAACCCCCTTTGTTTTGGCAAAAATTTTTTACATAAAAGTGGGGAAGATTCAGAGGTTTTTTCTCCCAAATTTTTGCCCAAAAATCTCTGACTATTTGTTCTTTCTACAGCTCCGAAAGAAAATTCCCAGTGCCCTGCCCCGATTTTTTTTTTTCATGGACACAGAATGCACTTAGGGACAAACCTTTTTTGGGATAGGGAGGGGACCCCCTATAGTAAACCCCGCCTCGGGCCCAGTTTGAGCGGGATCCGGCCTGCCCCCCCCCCTTTGAGGCCCATCGGGAAAGGTACAAACATAGAGCGGGGGTGTAAAAATTAAAAATTCACAAAGGGCCCACATCAGTTTTTGGGGTTTACCCCTAAAGGGCCGGGGGGGCGCCCCCTGGTAAAATTTTCCCAAGTTGCCCTTCCCCAAGGTTTCAAATTTACCCAAACCTATCCCAAACCATTTTAAGTACTGAGCTTCTTGCCTTGAAAAAAGTTTGGGGTGCCGGGGATAAGGTTTTCCCGGAGCTGTCCCGGGACCCGCCTTAATTTGCAAAACAAAGCGGTGCGGTGGTGCATGCCAGGGCTCAAAATCCAAGATGGGGCCCCCCCCCCTGTGCGGGGTTTGCCGCCTCCCCTTCTGTAAAGTGCTGGTGCATCCTACGGGAAAGTGGGGAACTGGCCCCTACTGCTTTTGGAAAACCTTACCCCTGTCCCTGTTTTTTTTGGGGCCTTTCCCCATTGATCAGCTGATATTGGGGGTTGCGGGGCCCTCTTTCATTTTTTTTAAGGGCACAGTTTTTTTATTTTTTCCGTTGGGGGTTGTATAGGTATTAGGGCCCAAAGTCCCATTCTGGGGGGGAACGGGCTCCCAAAAAAACTGTGATACCAGGGTCATCCACTGCTCAACATAGCTGTGCTTAGTAAGAAATGAAGATAACGGGGCCTTTTAAATCAGCAAATTTCAAAAAAGGGGTTGCCAAGAGTGATCCCCAAACAATTCCCCAATTGATGCCCTTTCCTCAAAGGCTTTTCAGAAAGCCCCTTTAAAACCCCGGGCTGTTTTTTACAGTAGCAAATGAACCTCTAGTCCCCTGTCCCACCACCGCCGAAGATTTAGTGTCCCCCTGAGGTGATGCCACGTTCAGGTTGTGGCTGTGAGTCAGTGGCCTCAGCGGTCATGTGTTTGTTCCCTGCGGGAGTAAACCTGGAGGCCAAAAGGTTAAACCCCTCTATTAAAGGTTTTTCACTTTTTTGTTTTAAAAAAGAACCCCTGTGGTCCCCAGTCATAGTGCAAACCCTTGCGGCGGGTTGTCATATGGGGGCAGCTTTTAATCATAAAATTCCTTTCCCCAGATTTTGCTCTTCGAACCCAAATTCCCAGGCCCCCCACTTGGGGGTTCAGGTTGTGGGGGGTTTTCTCCCGCTTAGGGGCAAAAAAATTATTGTTTGGGCTGTGGGCGGTTCTACAGTTTCAGGCTCCCATTTCCCCTGTTAAAGGGCTGGGGGCGCTTCTCCCAGCTTGAGGCTCCCACTTCCTTTTTGGGTCCCTACACTTTAAAAGGGAAAAGTAGCCTAAAAAAGGGCTTTTCCTGTCCTTGGGGGGGCCCAAATTATTTTTAAAAAAATAATAAAAGGTGCACCGGGGAAAAAAAAAATCAAAAAACCCTTGCTGCTAGGGAAATTGTTTTCGTTTTTTATTCAAAAAAATTGGGGGTTTTTTTTATCCCCTTTTTGGGAAAAATTAGTTTTTTAAGGGGCCCACATTTAGTGCTGGAGGGTCTTTTGGCAGATTGATTATCTATAAACCCACCTCCTCAAAAGTTTAAAGGAAAATGTCTAAAACAAGGTTTAATTTTTGCCCTGGGGGCCCCCTTCCTTTGATTACCCCGAGGGATCGGGTAAAAACGGCTACAGGGCGGCCATTTTGTTTAACCCCTTAAAAACCCAAAAGATTTTCCCCTACAGCTTTTACATGCTGTATTATTTAGGAAAATGGCCTATTTTATATATATTTTTTGTAATGTAAGGTATATAAAAATTTTAATACATTAAAAAGGACAAAAAGGGTCAAAACATATATATATAAACCTTTTTTTCCCCGCCCACAACATTTCCCCCCTTGAACTTTTGACCCCTTTTTTAATCTTTTCCCTACCCTCTTTTCCTACCCTTTTCCCTTTCCGTTTTTTTTAAAACGGAAGTCCCTCGCCCCGAAAAAGGGCGGCCCCGCAGCCCCGGGTTACCCCCTACTCACCCTCCCCACTTCTATGGCCCCTAATTCTTTAAAGGACGTGCGGTTGCAGAGGGGAGTGGATTTTTTCCCGGGAGAAAACTTCTGCCGTCAATGGCCCTCTCACGGAATAGGTTTTAAATGTCCACATCTTTATGGGTTGTCAGGTTTTTGGGCCGGGAAGGGGGGGTTTATTTGTCCTGCCCAATCATAGGGGCCCCGGGGCCGGGGGGCCCAACGGGTTCATCAAAATTGGGGGGTATCGGGGCCACGCTTTCCCCCCAAATAGTTTCCTCAAAAAAGGGGAGAACACAACAACAATTAAGCAAAAAATTAGCAAAAAACCAAAGGGCCCTTTCCCTATTGGGCAAGCTTTTTCCCCCTTTCCAACCCCTTAAAACCTTGAAGTAAACCACCCCCCCCCCGGGGTTTTGGTTTAATGCCTGAGTTCCTTTAATTCTTCTAAAGGAGATTTTTTCTCCTTTTGAGGGGCCCCCCATTTGCCTTTCCCCTTTCCCGGTCCTGTTTTTATCTGCGAAAAAAAGTACAGCGGTTTAATGGCCGGGTTAGACAGTGATATCGATAGCAGAGTTCAAACCCAGGGCCACCTGGTCCCTTGTTTTTAAAAATTTATCGGAAACCCCCCTTTGGCCCTTTATAGCTCGAAAAACACAGGGGGGTTGAAGCTCCCCTTTTGGGGAGGTTTTTCTTTTTCCCCCTTTGGCTCCCGGGGGTTGCCCACTATTTTAAACCCCTAGCTCAAATAGGGATTTCCCGGCATATTTTTGCCCCTTTCCCAGTTTTTTTGGTGAGGGTCCTTTAAAATAGCGTTAGGGAAAAAGGGCTTTCTCCGGGAAACCCCCTTTTCTTAAAAGGGGTTCCCATCTTTGTCAACCCCTCACCTTTAGGGCCTAGGGGGGTTTTTCCCTTTTTTGGGTCTTTCCTTCTTTAAGGCGTCTGGGTCTTTTCCCCCCAGTCTTTCCCTTTGCCCCAAACCCCCACAGCCCCCTCCAGTAATAGCAAAGGGCCCCAGTACTCCCCCCAACACCCAATAAAATGCATGGGTTCTGCCCAAAGATTTTAAAAGCAACATAATACTTAACATCATTTAAACCAGCATCGCCTACCCTTCCGGGGGCTGGAGGGATTTTGGGCAGTGGAAGGGGGGATCCAGGGGGCTTTTCCTGCCCCTTGACAGATGTGATCGTTGGTCCCCAAAACTTGGTGCGGCCCCTCAAAACCTGGGGCCTTTGGGGGTTTTAAACCACAAAATTTTTCACGTACCCCCAGTCCCCCGGCTGTAGTTTATGAGGGGCCAACGTCTGATTTCTGGATCGGGAAAAGGGAAAACTCTAAAAAGGGCATTAGCAACAACCCCTTTTAAACCAAATGCTTTCCCAAAAAAGGGGTCATAGCATCTTTTTGGGGAAAGCTAAAAACTGCCCCGGGAAAAATATGCCCTATTTTTGGGGGCATGCCAAAACAGGATCCATAGGGCAGAAGCTAACTACCCCCGGGGCCTGTACTTACTCTAACCCAAGCTATGGGAGGATGCCTGTTTCTCCTTGCCATTTTAAGCGCCCTGCTTTCAGAGTCCGTTCCTTGTCCCCTTTTGCCCCTACAGCGGGGTAAAAGGCCGGGGCAAGCGGGTCGCCTCCCTTCCATTTTTGGGGCCCCCCCTTTTTCTTTCTTTTTGGGCCCCTTTCCTTTTCCCCCAGTTTCCCTTTTTCTTCCAGTGGACTTGTTCTCCTTTTGGGCAGCATCCCCTTCCCCATTTTGGGGTCCCAATTTTTTCCCTCCTGCGCCACGGCCCGCTAAACTTTTTCCCCTTTCTCTTTTTCCTGGGGGCCCTGTTTTGGCTGCTTGGCCCAAGCCAAGTGGTTCTTTTCTGTATTCAGCTTCCCATGTTTTTTTGGTTTTCAGTATACCCAAAGGGAAACCGGGCAGAAAGCGTGCATCCTTCGGGAAACCTGAAGGGCTTGCCCCTTATTTCATTTGGGGTTCCCGAAAAGCCGTGAAAAAACCCTCGGGGCTTCCCAAATAGGTCCACAGTCATGGGCGCCCCCCGGGAAAAACTTTATTTTGGGTTTTCGCCCAATATTTTTTGGCCATTTTGCCCCCCGGCCCCAAACGCCCATGCTCCCCGTTTTCTGGGCTGACTTATGGGGATGGCAGACTTCTTGCTTCCAACAACTGCGTGTGATTTGCTCACGGCTTTCCCCCGTTTTAAAATTTTTCCTGCACTGTTGAAAAACTGGATCCATCCACAAAAAGAACCAAAAGGGGGTTTAAAATTAAAAGGTAAAAACTTTCAAAACTTCAAAGAAATCATGGCTTTCTTATTGCAACGGATTTTTCCGTTCCCTTTCACCCTCTTCCCCCCCCTTTGAAAAGGGGGAATTAAGGGGGCCGGGATGAAGAACAAAACCAGCCAAAAAGGGGTGAGTTACCCGGCGGGAGGGGGAGAACACTAAAAGCCTGAACGCTTTTCGGATGAGAAAAGGCGGTTGAGAAGGGGAGATGAAAAAGGGGACCCAAAAAGGGAAATGGGGGGAAGCGCCCCGACAACAATTACCCCCTGTCTTTTTAGCAGCATTTGGGGTTTGCAGCTCCCGCCAAAAAAACGGGAAACCTCCCCCATTTGGGCGCTGGGTCCAGTCTTGCAGAGTATTACCCAAATTTGGTCTGTTTGGGCCCCCGGGGGGCCTGTGTTTAGAACCCCCAGGGAAATGTCTTCCCTTTTCCGATACAAAGACCTTAAAGGTTTTTTTGGGAAACCCCCGGGATCCCTAGTAAAAGGAGTAGGGAAATTAGCTTTCTTTCAGTTCGGGAAAGGGGACTCAAAGGGCATCTTCCTCAAGGGGAAAGGGGGGTTGTCTTCACTGCCCCTTTACCAAAAATTTTTTGACAGGGGGATATACCCGTTCCTATGGTGCGGGGTTTAAAGGAATAGGACAACCCCCAGGAACAGGGCCCCGATATCTAGTTTGTGGTGTTCTCCCCCTTCTTGATTTGCAGGGGGGGGCCGGTTGCCCCTTGCTCGGGTTTGCGGTTAACCCAAGTAAGAGGTGGTTTTGGCTTGTGGTTTCAGGGTTTTTCAATTTTGTGGGGCCACCATAAAGGGGGCAGGCTTTATCCCCCCTTAATCCCCAGGCAGATTGTTTTGATCCCTTTTTGAAATAGAAGCCCCCATTTTGGGTTTGAGTCTTGTACTCAGGCCGAACCATTTTTCACTGCTTTTTGGGGCCAAACCTGGAGGCATGGGTGGCTTCTCAAAGGAGAAAACCCCAAATCAAGAACATCGGGAGTTACCCCTTGCAGATTTTTCCCCACTGTTTCCCCCTTTACCCCTGAGTGAAGTCTTTTAAAGTGTCAATCCCTGTCTGAAATTTGCCCCCCAGCCCTTTGGGTTTCATGTTTTTAACAACAGTACCCTCTGGATGGCAGCAGTAAATTCATCCAAAATCAAAACGGCCTGATGAGGGTTTTTGGCCACAAGGGGCCCCTTTTGAACCCCCTGTTTTAAACCCTTGCCCGGGGGCCCATAAATTTTTGTAAGTGTTTTTTTAGTTTTTGTTTTCTGCACTTTTCTTCCTGTAATGGGGATAGGTTGTTTTCGGGGTCCGGAAAATTTCAACCCTTTTTAAAAACAAAAGGGTTTGGGGGCCCCCGGGGGAAAAATGTAACTTTAATTTTTGGGGCCCTTCGCCCCCCCCTCTCTTGCAGTGGGGGCCCGGGGGAAAATAAGGGGGCCTTCCCGTAGTCAAATTCTTGAGCCCTCCCCCACTGGTAAAGCGATTTGCCCTCCAGTGAGTTTCCCCGGGTTTTGCGGGTGCAGGGGGCCCAGCGGGTTGGCCCCCGCAAGAAGCAAGCAGACTATTTTTTTTTCCCTGACTTGTCATATGAGCTCGCTGCCGTTTTTTTCCTCCCCCCTTTGCCTGTCTTTTCCTTTTTAGACCCTGCCCCCACTGTTTTCTTCTCCCCCCCTTACCATTAGGTTCCCCAAATGGGGGGGCCCTGGCTGGGCCTGGCCCGCCATTTTTCCCCCCATATTTTGCACCCAACATTGGCAAAAACAGTACTATTTTTTCCAACCACCCTTGTTCCAGGAAGTGGTCCCCGGGGGAAGGGGGGGTTTTAACCCAGGATAAAGGATTGACCCCCAAATGGGAGGAGTAGGCGGGGCTGGAGTGGGAAGTGACTTGGAAGGGGCGGGGTGGCACAAAAAAGGGTTCAGTAGCCGGGGTTGTACGGGGCAGGGGGGAGCGGGTGGGTTTGGTTACGGGGGGCAGGGGACTTGTTACACAGGTGGGGGCTTCTGGGGCTTTGGCCCCATAATGTTTTGCGGCACGTTCTGTGTACACCCCGACTTTGCTCTCCCCCCCCAAAGACAATTTCCCCCCCACCATTCCCGGGGGGTTTCGGCCCCCATTAATCAAAATTTTCCTTTTGGTTTCAGAAAATTTCTCCTGGGGGTTATACACGGCACGCCCCCCAGGGCCCCCCCCTTTCCCTTTATCCCATCCTCTTTTAAACCATTTTGGTCCCGGGATTCAGCCATTGACAAACTTTCCCCAAGATCCTTCAATCAAACCTTTTTTCTGTTTAACCCCCTCAACTTTTTCCTTCTTTTCTCAAATCTTTTGGGGTTTCTTAAATAAACACTTCGCTACTTAAAAAATTTATTCAAATTTTATTTTCCATTACTTTTTCCCTTTCAACAAGGGGGACTCTTATTAAAAAACATTCTTAATTCCCTCTAAAACCCCTAAAAAATTGGCCTCATGCACTAACTCAATCCCAAAACTTTTTGTTTTCTTGTTTTCACCATCAACTGTTTACATTTTCAGGAAAACCCTCGACGGGCCTTAAACCGAACGTATAAAAAAACCGTTTTCAGGACGCCTTTCTCATTTTTTTCCCTCTTTACCAAGAAAAAGCTTAAATTTCATGTTTCCCTTCCAAACCCAAAATAAATTTCTCAATTTTCACAAAGAAGCTTTTTTTCCCCAAAGGCCAGCTGACCAGTCCCCCTACTCGCAAAAGAGTTCAGAATCCCCTGTTTTATTCCCAGGGGGTTTTCCATAAATCACAAAAGGCGCCCTCTGGGGTTTTTTCCCGGCTCCGGTGATTTCCACTAAAATTTAACACCTTGCCCCAACCCCAAAGGGTCAAAACATTAATTCACAAAAAACCGAAATCCCCACAAAGTTTTCAGGCCCCCAATTCCCCTGGTTAAGGCCCTGTGCGGCCCCTCCCCAGCTTAAAAGGCCCCATTCCGGTTGGGAATTTTTCAAAGTTAGGTCCCACTTCCCCGGAAGGTTAGGGGACCCCTTTTTTCCAGCTTCCCCCAAGCCTAAAACCCATTTCTTTTTGGTTTTTCTAACCTCCCCCCATTAAAAGGGCCCCACTTCTTTGGGGTTCGGCCTTTGGGGGGGCCAAATTCGGGTTCACCTTCCTGGGCCCCTTATGTTCACGGGTTTTATTAAAAAGGGGGTTTTTTTAACCCCGCTTTTAAAAAAGGCCAAAATTTACGGCGGGGGTTTTTTGGAGGCCTTTCCCCTCCCCAACGTTTTCCCAAAGGGGGCAACCCGGGGGGGGAACTTGGGGCCCGGCCCCCCAAAAAGACATTTAAAAATGTCAACGGCCTTTTGGGTTTAAAAAAAATTAAAAAAAGAAAATTTTTTCCCCTTTTTCCCAATCGTTTTTAAAAGGGGGGGGGAAAAATTTTTTGGAATTTGGAATTAACCAAAATAGCCCGGCAAAAGGGGCACCAAAATTAAACCTTTTGTTTCCACAAAATTTTAGGTTTTCCCCCCTTTCCGGTTGGGGTTTTTTTGGGCTTTTTCTACAGCTTCGGGACGGGTGGGACTTTCTACAGTTATACCCCCTTTTTGTTCGGGGTTTTCTACAGCTTCAGGCTCCCAATTCCTGTTCAACCGGTGGGCAGTTCTACAGCTTCAGGCTCCGACTTCCTGTTTAGACTGTTAATCGTTCTACAGCAATCACTGGCATTTCAGCTCTATTTCTAGCTGAGCCTGTTAGAGGGACATTGGGGATGGATGGGTCTAAACAGCAGGACAGAAGGCTACAGAGCTCTAAAGGGTTAATGTTTGTCAGCAACATAAACCCTCTCCTGGACTGCTGATAAGACACAGGAGGATGTGATGTCATCATCCTGGCCACTGCTAAAGCAAATACAGGTTGATAACCAAGGGAAACTTGTGTACACAAGCAGGAGATCAGAACTGCTCTGAAAGGAAGCAAAATCAGAACAGCAATGTATTTGGTAATAATCTTCATTTACCTTTGTCTACATGTTTAAAGCTAATCAATATGGGGAGAGTGCCCCTTTAAAGCTTAGATGTATTCTGAATTTTCTTATTAGACCTCATAAGGTCACCGCTGACTGATTACCCTTGTTTCGTGCAGATGCTCCTTCATCTCTTCAGTGATGCCAATTACAACCTGCTGGGTTTTAATGCCACATACAGCTTCTCCTTATGCCCGCAAGGTTGCTCTGCGCATGGAACATGCCAGGAAAATACCCAGTGTGTATGTGATCCCGGCTGGAGTGGAGACGGTTGTCAGATACCGGATTGTAGCACGTACTGCAACTTCCATCATGGAAGCTGTAACCAGGTAAGTTATAGCCTGTATCTGTCGGCTGTGACCTGACGCTCTCCAGCATCGGGGGAACTACTACTCCCAGCATGTTCTGACCACCAGATACTGAGAATGCTGGTATGACTATATCATCTTTAAAGGGGTGTTCCCGTCTCACACTTTGATGGCATTAATAGGATATGCTATCATAGTCCAACTGGGCCCCGCACCTATTTTTAGGAATGGGCACCTGAAAGTGTCAGCTAGGAGTGAAAAGTCGACTTCGAAGGCGCACAACTCTCCATTCTGTTCTGTGGGAGATACAGGCGGTGTGTTCGGCCGTACTCAGAACTCCCAAAGAACAGAATGGAGAGTCATGCGCAAGTGTGGTCAGCTCTTCATTCTGTACTATGGGAGTTCCCAATACAGGGGAGTGCTGTGTTCTCCTTTCTGTTCTGTGGGAGTTCCCAGTAAAGGGGAGTGCTGTATTCTCCATTCTGTTCTATGGGAGTTCCCAGTACAGGGAGCACTGTGTTTTTTCCTCCATCTTCTGTTCTATGGCAAGCTTTCCCAGTACAGGGGAGTGCTGTGTTCTCCATTCTGTTCTGTGGAAGTTCCCATTACAGGGGAGTGCTGTGTTTCTCCATTCTGTTCTATGGGAGTTCCCAATACAGGGAGCACTGTGTTCTCCATTCTGTTCTATGGGCGTTCCCAGTACAGGGGAGCGATGAGTTCTCCATTCTGTTCCGTGGGAGTTCCCCGACAGGGAGCGCTGTGTTCTCCATTCTGTTTATGGGAGTTCCCAGTACAGAGGAGCATTGTGTTCTCTCCATTCTGTTCTATGGCAGTTCCCAGTACAGGGGAGTGCTGTGTTCTCCATTCTGTTCTATGTGAGTTCCCAATACAGAGGAGCACTTTGTTATTCATTCTGTTCTATGGAAATTTTCCCTTAGAGGGGTGGGGGGTTCTCCTTTCTGTTCTATGGGTTTAAATACAGGGGAGCCTGTTTTTGGCCGTACTAAAAACTTCCTAAAACAGAATGGGGTTTTTGTCAAGTGTGACCATCACATTTTAGCCGTCACTTTCGGGGGGCCTTTTCCCTATGGTTTGGACCCCCCTTTTCGGGGATCTGCCCTTCGACTTTATGGTCCCCCCCCTTTAATTGGCGGCCCCCCCCAAGCAAAACCGTTCGTCCGAACCTTTTAAGTGTATTGTGTCCCATTTTGTATCTGGGCCCTGGGTTAAAACCATGCATTGTGTCCTGGTATCTCTCTCATGAAAAACCTTGTATTCAGGGACTAAAACGCTGCGTCTGTTTTCCGGGTTCGAGGGGAACTTTGTGATTTGTCTTTGACTGAAAAAATCGGGGATCTGGGACTTTTACAATGTGGAGCAGTCGGACCCCCCTTTAAAACCCCTCCACTGCTGCTGCGGAGCCTTTCTGTCCCCACCAAATTTCCCCTTACATTTTTGGAGGAAAACAATGTCATTTTGAAGCTCCGTTTGATGTTTTTATTGATGGGCGGCATGGCTATGGATTTAAGGGGTTTTTTCTTTTTTCCTTAGGTCTGGACTGAATTCGCCTGCAGGACAGGCTGTTTATAATTTTACTCAAATTTGGGAGAAAAAAAAAACTTTTCCCCCCCCCTTTATCCCCGATTCGTGATGCGAGTTCATTCACTTTTTTTATTTCATCCCCTTTTCCATAGGGGGGATTATTATCTTAGATGAGTAGGCCCTGTACCCCCCCGGCAGGCGGTATAGTAAATCCTTGGTTCCCTGTGAAAAAAACCAATTTTGGGGCCTCTTCTTTTATATCTCTGTGTTGTGTGTTTCCCTTTTTTTCCCCCTGGAAATTAAAAAAGGATGAAAAAAATGTCAGCTGGGATTTTTATTTCAATTTAAAGGGGGGTTTTCCCTGCACACAGACTGCACACGGAAATGTAGGTGTAAGGGGGGTATGTACCCAAGGGGCACACCCATCTGACAGATTCTAATACATTCTAGGAGGAATAACAAGGGAAAAGACAGACAGAGTTATAAGAGAAGGCTCCGGGTTGTTTTTTCACAGGAAAAACAAGGATTTCTAAGGAATGTCAGGAGGGTCCAGCTCTGCAATAATAAACCAATGGTGCTCTTTGAAGCGTGGCAAAAAGTATTACTGAATGTGTCAACGGGTGTTTTCCGGTTTGGGGCGTGTCCCCGAAAAATCTGACTTGCCAAACCAGCAACA
>JAODAL010053446.1:0-25295 GCA_025379985.1 Phyllomedusa bahiana | reverse complement strand
CTTTTAACGACCCCACTATAAAAAAACCTTTCGAAGGGCCGACTATCGATTGGATCGAACCGGGTTTTTTTTTTTACCCAAACCAACGTCAACACAAAACCAAGACTATAACATTTTTTTTCTAATGGGGGGCCACCAACCTTTTTTATCAATGGCATATCTTTAAGGGCCCACCCTACAAAATGGGGTTTAACCAATAATGGTTTGGGTATCTCCTAGGGGCGTCCCTCTTATTTATCTAATGGGGACCCACTAAGGCCCCCATTTTTGGGGCCTGTTTCCCCACCGCCTATTATATCGAAGGGGGGTTTTTATTACTAAGGGGGTTTTAAAAACCTATACATCTAATGGGGACTTTACCTATTTGATAGAAAGAGCCTGCTTATTTATATCCCAAATAATTTAGGGGTTTAAAAACCTACCGAACACAGATACCCCATCTGCCTTTCTAATCTGGGGGGCTCCACGTATGGTTGTTTTCACCTAACATAATGGGGGTCTACCTACTTCCCCACTGGTGATACAGATGGTGGCCCTTAAACTATGGGGGGATTTGTCTTTTTGGGTTTATACTCTGTTGGTAACACCATTTGGAGCAAATGGGGAGGTGATGGTAAGGGGTGAAAAAAATTTAGGGGGGTAGGGGAAAAGAAAGGGGTCTAACTTCTTTTTTTGGTAAACTCTTCGGGCAAAAGTCTACCCAAAAAGGGGTCGGGGGGGGTTTGGGACTGAATGAAGAAGAAAAAAGGAAAAAAAGACTCAGAGAAAATTTCTGTGAGACCTGGATGAACTGCACTTAATCCTTTTATGTGTGCATATTTCCCGTATAAAATTTGTTATTTACCATATATGGAAAATTGGGTTTTTATTTAAGGGTTTTTTTCAAAATAACGAGGGGTAATTTTCATCACTCTAGGTATGATATCTTTTTTTTATTTGGGGTATTATTTTCCCTTTGAAATCGTTATTGATGATGTTGGTCTTAATATATTGATTTGGTTAGTGACAGTTGGTTTTGTATTATCACTAATTTTCTTAAAAAAACAATGGTATTTTAGGCCTTTGTATACTGATTTGCCATTTAGAGGTATTTGTCACAATATTGTGGGGATTCGGGGAAAAAAAATTTGCTTTTTTTTGGCCTTGTAATGTACTAAATTGCGAATAAGATAACAAAAACAGTATCATCTGAATGACGACTTTGATTTTTCGTAGGCCGTAATCACTTTACACTGTTTTTTTTCTGTTAAAGCATTCTAAACCCCCATGTGCATACCCTAAACAAGGTTTTTTATTTTTACCAGCATATCAAACATATATCTGTTATTTGGGTTTTAAAGAAGGGGCTTGTTTTTATTTTGAAGAAGGGGTTTTGCTTAATTTGCTGAGATAGAAAGAGGAAGTGAATAAATCCCACGAGAAGAGATCGAAACAAACTAATTTTATCTAACCCAAAATTACTTCACTAAAACAAAATTACTGGGGATGTGAAAAGAAAAGCATGGGTTTTTCGTAATTTTGGAGAGTAACAATTCCTGCACTGTCAGATAAGGAAAATAAAAAGTTGATCTGCAAACACTGCTGGGGAACAGATAACACAAAACTGCTAAAAAATCAGTGAAACATATGAAAAACCCCTTTAAAATGTAAATTTTTACACAAGGTATATTTTTTTTCCCTTTTAAAAAATTTGAAACACCTGAAGCCAAAAATGCATATACACCCCAGAGAAAATTCCTGAAAGCTGTTTTTATCAAAAAGTTTTTCTGTTCGGGGATTTTGGGACTTGTAACCAAAAATGGACCCCCAAATTGTTTCCAAAAGCCAAATGCCCTTCCTCTCTTGTTGCCCCACCAGCACCAAAACACATTTCCCCACACATGGGTATTTTTATTTTAAAAAATGAAATTTTGGGGGGTTTTCCAGGTTTCTTTCAATGAAACATTTTAAGCAAAACTAAAAATTTTTGGAAAAAAAAAAATTTTTTTTCATTTTCCAACCAACCTACAAAAATCGTGAAACACTATCCCCTAATTAGGGGTTTAGTTTTCAAAATAAGTTATTTTTAGTGTGTTTATTAATTATTAGGGTGCCTGCAATAGTGCCTAAAACATATGCTTAAAAAATTAGATCCCAAAACCGAATAGAAGTTCCTCCTATTTGAGATTGTGTTTTTAAGTCAAATAGACCACCATAGATATTCTAAAAACCCGAAAAACAAACTTTTAAGAATTTGGTATTCCAATAAATAGTGGATTAAAATTGAAAATCTGCAAAAAAAAAATGACTTTTTAAATTCACTTCTAGGTAAAACACCTAGAAGGTTAGCAAACTTCCTAAATGCTATTTTAAATATTTTAAATGGGCTTTTTTTTTTTGGGGTCATTTATGGGGGGTTTTTAAAAAAACCCCCCCTCAAAACCATGTCAGAACTCAACTGGTCCCTAAAAAAAAATTGTCTAGCAAAATGTGAAAAATTGCTATTTAAACAGGTTTTCTCAAGAATGAAGGGACATTTAAATGTAGACTTTTTCTATATACTTTCGTCAATAGATTTTACTTTAGTTATGAGATAAGATACATTTTTTGTGCTCTGAGTTAATACAGGTTTCTATGGTTACCTGGTTCTCCGACCATAACTCTGTTACCTGCTTAGAGCAGGGAGCCTAGAGCATGGAGTAACATCACCCCATGGACAGACAGAGCTCCAAAAAAAAAAATTATCTCTAAGAAGGTTAGCTTTACAGCTAATACAGCTTTACAGATTACAGCTGAAGCCATTGTTTTCAGTCCTCACAACATATGTAGCTAAATATGGTAGATGCAAGTTATAAATTATTTTGGTGGTAGAAACGTCATTCTTACATGCAGACTTTTTTTAACTTTGTATATTGTATGGACCAAAATTTACTAACTGAAAGCACATATGTCACAAGGAAACATTCCTTTAATCCCATGGATAGGTGAAAAAGGGGTAATGTATCTCATTAGGGAGAAGCAACATGTTGTGTGGTGTGTGGGAATTTATTGCCTTTTACACCACACTAGGTATTAGAACGTTTCAAAAGGATTCTGGAAAGAAAGATGAATTCTCCAGCTCCATCTATTGCATATAACATTCCTCAAGTCACATCTGACTCACTGAACCTTGCAATGTGAAAAGGATTCAAGCCATGCCACTTTTGTTCATCTTCATACAGCTGTTTCAGATAGTTGCCCCTCATCAGAGTAGAACTTATTGGCTGGCTAAGTGAGAGGCATTGAGTGTAATTTAGTAACCGATAGGTAAAACCATTAACAAGTTATTCCCAGATAAGATGACACGTCGGATTTAAAAAATGTGGCTCTATCATAAAGGCCAAAACTGCCTAAATTTCTAATGGGTTAAGAAAGTGGCAAGTGAGAGTAGGAACAGTACAGTTTCAGTAAGAAAGTTTAGAGTGGGCCAGAGATCTCAGTCATTTGATGCAATGTTAAATTCAGCAGTGGCATCCAATTGATTAAAATTAGGGTTGTGGTTAGAGTTGGGCGAATTGACTCTAACGAAGTGGAATCCGTTTAGAATTTCAGGAAAACTTCGATTCTGAACGTCGTCGAAGGTTGGGGTACTTCGGGTGAACGAAGTGTGCTTTGGATTGATAAAATGGCTGCGAGCACATGGCGTTACA
The DNA here is from genome assembly GCA_025379985.1 of Phyllomedusa bahiana. NCBI lineage: Eukaryota > Metazoa > Chordata > Amphibia > Anura > Hylidae > Phyllomedusa > Phyllomedusa bahiana. The sequence continues at coordinate 21,627 of JAODAL010053446.1, read as the reverse complement.
TGGGCAAAGCACTCTGGGAGGAAGAAGGGCATAGCCTGCATGACATGTGCAGAGATGAAGCCAATCAAAACCTGCGGATTCTGTGAGTCACCGCACTATATAAGTCCGGCGCGACGCTGGCAGCTCATACCGCTCTCACTTTACTGATCAGGGAAGGTGCTGCCGCGGCTGATTGTTACTGAAGGACTGATTTTTTATACAGCGATTTTTTGTGGGTGTCTCAGCTTGTCTCAGAGACTGCTTCTCTTAATGTTCTATTTCTGATTTTTTGGTGTATTGGATCTGAAGTCCAGTGTGCGTCCACTGAAGCTGCATATACATTTAAATCCTATCTGCTCACAGCACATTGAATATCCAAGGGGGATCTAAGCCAGTTCATGTTGTATTAATTTAAAGAAACAGCGTTTTATAATACAAATACCACTTCATTTTTGTGCTGCTCAATTCTTTTGCGCAATTTACATCCAGGTTTAATTAACGTTGGTCTGCTGCTGTGGTGACTCCAAGAAACCGTCTTTTTCACCGCCAAAAATTACAATTTCCTGTACCATAAATCACAAGCGAAGGTTAATTACAATTTTTTCTCTTGTTGTGTAGCGTAGAAAACACGCAATTGTAACACGCTACAAAGATCGTAGTTTCTGTGTGCTCAATTATTTTGCGCAGTTACATCCAGGGTTAATTAACCGTTGTTTTTGTTCGTGGTGACAAAAAAAAACCGTCTTTTTCACCGCCAAAAAATAAATTTTCCTGTACCATAATTCACAAGCAAAGGTTAATTCCCATTTTTTTCTTTTGTTGTGTACGAGAAAACACAAAAAATTTGGTAAAAACCTAAAAAGCAAGAAATTTCCCGGTTTGGTTTTTTCCCTTTTTTGGGGAAATTTACATCCGGGGGGTTTAAAAAAAGCGTTTTTTTTACTGCGTGGTGACAAAAATAAACCTTTTTTTTCACCCCCCAAAAAAAATTAAAATTTTTCCGAAACCAAATTTCACAAGAAAAGGGTTAAATTAAAATTTTTTTTCTTGTTTTTTTAGTTTAGAAAACACAAAAATTGAAACACCTAAAAAGCTAAGTTTCGGGTTTTCTCAATTCTTTTGCGAAATTTTAAAATCCGGGGTTAAAATTAAGCTTTTTTTTTTCGCTGGGGTGAAAAAAAAAAACCCGTCTTTACACCCCCAAAAAAATTAAAAAATTTCCGTCCCCTAATAATTCCAACCCAAAGGGGTTTAAAATTAAAAATTTTTTTTCTTTTGTTGTTTACGTAAAAAAAACGAAATTTGAAACACGCTACAAATTTAAGAAATTTCCGGGTTGCTAAAATTCTTTTGCGAAATTTTACACCCCGGGGTTAATAAAGGGGGTTTTTCGCAGTTGTCCCAGAAATAAAACTTTGTTTTTCACCGCCCCCAAAGAAATTCTGTACAAAATTTCATACCAAGGTTAATTAAAGCCTTTTTTGTGTTTTTAAATATTAAGTAAAAAAACAGATTTTTTTTGAAGGGAAAACATAAAATTAAAATTTCCCTCCCCCATTTGGGGAAACCCACAATTTATATCCAAGGTTACCCAACCCATCTAGGGGGTTTAAATTTGGGAGTCAAAAACGGGGTGTGTTTTTAAACATATACAGATATCTTTAAAAAAAACAGTGGCGTACATTTTAAAAACAAACAGTATTTCAAACAAGTGGGGGCAGGCTCTCCCCCTGCGATGGCAGGGGCCCAAAAACATTCCGGGAGAAAGGTTCGCAAAAAGAAAGGGCCCGACAGCGGGGGTCACTCGGGGGTCCCACAACCCCCGGGGCCCATCTAGCGGCCTTGAACTTAAAAAAGCAACCCAAGGGTTTTCTTGATTTTTTTGACTATTTTCATCCCATTTTCCTCCCAGTTTAAAAAGAAAACCCCCCCCCCAAGTTTCCGGTGGGAACGTAAAGAAACAACCCTTAGTTGGCAGGGCCCCCTAGCGGGTCGGGGCCCCCCTTCCCTTTCCCTTTAACCCGCCTCTTTTCCCACCGGGTTTCCCCTTTCAGCCGGAATCAACTATGGGGTTTCGGGCTAAAGCGCCACAAAATAGGGGAGGATAACAATTTGAGGGGCATTTCAGCAGTTTATTTTGGCACGAAAAAAAGGGGCCAATATCCCCTGCTTTTTGGGCAGAGGGGGCAAAATAGATTTGAAAATTGGTCATGTGAGAGGTCACCCTCTGCATCCCCAAGACCGGTTGAGGACGCAGTGACTTTAAACAAAAAAATAGTTTGATGAAAACCGACCGAAATTGTGCCCCGGTGGGGCAAGGGCTTCTCATCGTCATAGAAGGGGCTTTCAGTTTTGCGCTCAGGCAGCGGGCAGCCACAAGGGGGTTTTTTTTGGGGCCCGGGTGAGTCACGGGATGCAGCAGTGTGGGGGTCGGGACCAAGCGGCCAGGGAAAAAAAAAAACCCCCCTTCGGAGCCAAAAAGTACCCAACAGGGCCGGGCGAGCAGCGGGGGGCTTTAGTCACTCAGTGGGGGAGCTTTGGGCGGAAAAAAACCAAATACTGGGAGGTTTTGGCGTTTCCTTTGCAAAGACCCGGGGGACCCCAAATATGGATTTTATGTAAAAATCTGTAAGCAGAAATGAAGCGGGCCGGGGACTAACTTTGGCCCCAAAGGGCCCCCCCTGCTTCCCAACACATGCACCCGTCCCCCTTTCCCGGTGGCCGGGGGAAAACGTGGCTCAGATGGGGGGCCCCATCCTTTGCCCGCCAAACAGCAGCACAGCGCCCTTGGCACCAGGGCCTTTGCAGCCAGCCCCAAGGCTCCACCACCTCTGCAAAGGGGGGCTGTTTTCTTTTTGACATCATCCCCGGGTTCCAAAATGCTCCTCTCCTCGCTATTTCAGGGCGCCAGAAACGTTCGGGCAAGGCGATTGAAAAGAACAACAGAAATGCCCCAAACCCAAACCAAAGGGTGCAGCAGCTGACCGGGGCTCCTGTCCAATTGTTGGTATTTCCAGTCCCTCCCTTTCCAAATGGGGGACTCTGTACCGTTCAAAAACTAAAGGGCTTGTGCCGAGCCAATGGGAGTTCCAAGCCGAAATTTTTTTTCCAAAAAAAGGCGTACCAAAAATTCATAAATTTTGTAAAAAAAAGGGGGCCCGGGTTCCTTAAGTTTAATTTTTTTTTTCCCCAAAAGGGTGCCCCGGGCAGCACGGACCGGACTGTAACTAGGGCCCAGGGGCCAGTAAAAGCCCTTTAAAGGGCCCCACGGGGTTAATTTTTTTTTCCGGCCCAGGAAACACCAACAACTTTGGACAGGACCCCTTTTTCCTCCTCCATGGTCAACTGCTGCCCCTTTGCCCAATGCCGCCTCCCCCCCTCCCCCCCACCACCCCCAAACTCAGCCCCCAAACAAAAGAAACAGCTCCATCAACCACATTTTGTGGGGAAACAGGGGTGCCCACGATTCTAAAAAGGTTTTCCCCTGGGCAAACAAGTCACACAGGGGGGGAACTGCCCCGGGTCATGCACAAGAAATCGATGTGTGGCTTTTCTCCCCCGCCAACTGAAAAAAGGGAACCATGGGGACGGAAAATGGGGGGAACATTTTGTCCGCGCTGCCCGAGGGGGGGAGGGCCATGCGCCCGGGCCAGGGCCAGGGTTTTTAAAATTTTGGTTTAAAAAAGGTTCCGAATCTTCCACCAATCTTCAGAAATTCTGAAAAGGGGCCCAAAAAAACCCTTTTCATAAACTTTTTCCTTTCGTACAAAGCCGGGAACACCCCCCCTTTCGATTTTCCCAGCGCGAAGGGCCCCCCCAAACCCACACTTTTATATGCGATTTTTTCCCCCGTTGGAATTCCAGCCTCACATTTTTGGACCGACGTAAAACCCAGAGAAAGGCCAAAAATAACGATTTTTTTGATGACCCAAAGGCAGAAAAAATACCCCCCCTTTGGTTGGTAATTTTGATGTCACCCAGGGGGCAGCTCATGCTTTACACCTCCCCGTTGTTGAGGCCATTCGAGGGGCGCCCTTTTTTGTCATCCCCAAAGGACAAAGGGTTTAATAACGTCTTTTCCCTGCTTAAAGTCCTGGACAGATGCTAAAATCTGCGGGGCAGGGGACTGGGACTACATCTCGTGGGCCCCCATGAGCCCTTTTGGGGACTGAAAGGGGAGGAGGAGGGGGGGGGACATTGGAGCAGAAGCATTGTCGGTAAAATTTATTGGTTTTTTCTACCCATTTGACAAGAGGGGAGGAGGGGAACACCCGGGGGAAGGGGGTGGATGGGGGAAGAGGAAACAGGAAAAAGATGCCCCCCAAAGCCCCCGGGGCATAAAACAGGGGAAAGGGAGGCAGGGAGCCTTCTGAGTCACTTGTGCGAGGGCCCCCCGCACATGCTTATTTTTCCGGGCCCTAGTGACACCGAAAAGTCAGCACCCGGGAAAAGGGTTAAAATTCTGGCTCTCCACCCTATTGGACCCTCGCAAACCCGGTCCAAAAGGGGAGCCTTTTTTTCCCAAAGCAAATTGAAGGGAGGACAAACTCAAATACTATGGGGAAAATCCCCGTAATCATTTTGGGGCCGAAAGCATATGTGCGGAAATCGCCTTCCTCTGACGGTCTAAACCCGGGAGGGTTCCTCAGGCTCACTACTACTGGGGGCGGCGGGCTGGGGGAACGGGGGGGGGGGGTAGGGGGGGGCATACCACCCCAAACAGCAAAACCTAAGTCTTTTTTTTCACGATGAGCATTTCCCCTTCCCCCCGCCTATTTGAGGGGGGTATTTCCACAGCAGCAGCAGGCCCGGGAGCACCCCCTAAACCCAACAGGGTTGGCCTACTTGGCCCAGCCCCTCTGCCACCCCTTTAGAAAACCGCTGGACTACTGGGGCAGCCAAACGGGGGCCCAACTTCCGAGTTTGATTTGAGAAATTTGTCCCCCCGGCCAGTAGTGTGGCATCAGATGGGGTTTTCATGCGGGGGGGGGCCCATCTTTTCCCCGGGAAAACCCCTTTTTTCCCGGAAATGTGGAACGCCCTGACCTTTGCCCAAAAGAATCGGCGTGGATCGCCAGGATTTCCACCCCCAAATCCTTTAAAAGGCCCGTAACACATTAGCCATGACCCTCCCCCAAACTGTGAAAAATTTACCCGGGGTTAAACTACCTGCCCAGCCACATTCTGATCCGCCCCCCCTTCCCCCCTGTCCCCAAAAAACATCGCTACATTTTTTTCCCATCTGCCACCAACCATCTTTACCGGGGATTTGGTATTGACACCCCCCACCACACTCTGTCTTTTTGTGCCACTGCCCCTGCCCTTTCATGCTTGCGTGGCTGCTGCCGTGCCCCTCCACCCTGTTTCATTGCCCCACCCCTTGGCCTACTCCTGTTTTCCCCACCTCCAAATGTCATTGTGCCACTTCCCCTGCCTCAGCTCTCCCGGTTTTTGCTTGGCCCTTTTGACCTCACCTGTTTTCCTTTGTGTCCCCTTTTCATTGTTTTCCAAACTCATGCTCCCGGTGGGCTGATCCCTTAAACCCTACACACTCTGTCTTTGGTGCCACTGCCCTAAACCTCAGGGCGGGCGCTGCTGTTGGACCTTTCCAACTCAACTTTGTGCAATTGTGCCACTCTTTTGGCCCCCCTTTTTTTTTCCCCACCCCAAATGTCATTGTGCCCCCCCCTGCCTCCCCTCTGCTGCGCTGCCGTGACTTAAAACACTTTTGTCATTTGCCCCCTGTCTGACCTCACCCTTTTCTGTGGCTGCTCCCCAGGGACCTAAAACCTGTTTTCCTTTGTGCCACGTCTGACCCCCATGCTGCTGCTTTTGGCTGCTGCTGTGACCTAAAACACTCGGGCCCTTTGTGCCACTTTCTGACCTCATGCGCTGCTTTTGGCTGATCCTGCCCTACACACTCTGCCCTTTGTGCCCTGTCGACCTCATGTTTGCGCTGCCCGTACCTCCACACTGTGTCATTGTGCCACTCTGTGACCTATTCCTGTTTTGCCACCTCCAGAATTTTCATTGTGACACTCTCTGACCGCATGCTGCTGTGGCTTGCGCTATCACCTCCACACTCTGTCACAAATGTTGCCACCTGAGCTTCAGCTTGTTTTTTTACAGTTTTTCTCTGGCATGACTTTATCAGGCTACATTCCCTCTTCAGTTTTTTGGTCTTTTTTTGCCCTCTTAAGTGCCCAGGAATTTTATAGTGAAGCGATTCTAAGAGCGGCGGCAGTCATGTGCGTGTCATACTAAAACACAACATTGTATGAAGACCAAACCAAGCTCCCTCTGCATATTTAAGCATTTGGGACAACCTACAACACCCTCAGGTTCAGCCTGGAAATAGCTTTTTTTAACGTTTTTTCGTGTCGAAGTAATTCGGAACAAAGTTATTTTTTGCCGAGAAATTCGTCGAAGTGAACGAAACGAATTTTGGGAAATTCGCCCATCTCTAGTTGTGGTCCATTCTGGCCCTTGATCGACCCTCTGCAATGTGATGTGTACTGAATACAGAGGAAAATGGTGCCATGGTGAATACAGTCAAAGTGTTCATATTGTGTAACATTATTTTTTTATTTTAAGCAGATTTATGTTGTATAATATAAAATAAAACATAGAAAACTACAAAATGTATGCTACTTGCTTATTGTTATTATTATTATTATTATTATTATTATTATTGTCTTTCCATTGCAAAATGGAAGTTTTCTTGACTGAAGTAGATAATTCAGGTGTCTTCTATACCATTTTAATAGAGTGAGATAGTAATATATGTCCATTAGAAAATATAAGATGGGGACATATGATGTAAGTAGCCCAAGGCTTGGGATAATAAAAAAAAAGGTTACTTCCTTAATTTTAGCAAATTTATCTTTTTGATTTAAGAAAATAACTGTGGAATTCTGAATTATGGGCGACATGCATGAAATTTGGCGTTAACACGCCAAATTTCATTTGCCTAATAACGGCATAGAATGCACCTGAATTATGAAACTGCTCTACAGCGGGTCATAAATCAGGCGCATTATAGCGCTCGGGCGACAGTTCGGGATCAGGTATACCACTTTCAAAGTGGTATACCTGTTTCAGAAGTAATGCACCCAGAAATGTCATAGCGAAGCTACAAATATATAGCTTCGCTATGGTTCTAGTGCACCCCGCCTCCCGCAGGTGCTATGTAATGTGTCCCGGAGTGGCGTGTGGGAGATTTAAAAATGTATGAACGGGGCTGCACCTGATATCAGGCTGTGAAGACACCAGATATGTGGTGCAGCCCCGTTCATACATATCACCCTATAAATATACATATATTAGTTTATACAATTTTAGATTATGGGGGGGGTGGATTGTTACAATAGTATAGTTTAAGAGTTGGAGATAAAAAGACTTGTCAGGTGTCAGGAAAGCAAGGATAAAGAATTCCTTTAGGGAAACCAAGTTAAAATACAGTCTGTGCTTTGTGAGGATCATTTTTCTTATATAATAGACATTTTGGGCAACATGTATGAACGGGGCTGTGCCAGATATCTGGCGTCTTTACAGCCCGATTTGTTTATACACTGAAACTTGAATAGCATAACTTATCATGTGACCTTACAAACACTACACTAAATACACAAAGGAATAACAAATTTTCACAACTAAATGCATGCACCACATGAAAAGGCTTGGGGTGGGGTCAGGCAGGTAAAATATGCTAAAGTTTGGTGGCTTGTTTTGGGTGTAGGGATAGAGTGGGTGGTGGTGATTGGCTGTAGGAAGCTAGTGGGCAGGGCTTAGCATTCATTTTAGGATCCACTGATTCTAACTTGCAACAACCGGCTCATTTTTTTTTATGTATTTTTCGCAGATGCTTGGAGGATTTTGTTTTTGTTTTTTCTTAAACTGATTGCTATTTATAGCCTGCAGAAAAGAGGTCATGAATGGCTCTTATTAGGGTGGGTCCTGGGCCCACCGAAGATGCGGGTTTATGACCATTCTTCTGTTTAGTGGTGCAGGTTCTAAATGAACTAGGAGTAGCTAGATAGATCCGCCATCACTGAGCCAACACAGTAAAACTTTTTACTGCAGGGACCATTCAGGACCTCCTGTTTGACAATCCCTCTTGTTGTACTTGATGTTTTATGTCTTGTTGATATTGATAAAAGTTATTTTGTTATTTTGAAACAATAATACAATAATAATACAGAGGTTTCTGGGTCCATTATTTTTCCAGCACCATCTACAGTTAAATTTTAGGTGGGGTGCATTAAATGGCACTAGTGATTTACAATACCCTAGACAATTATTTGCCTCCAATTTTTAACATTGTAAATCTTGCCATTTTAAACCAAATAAAGAATGTTAGTAATAACTAGATTTGTTACAGAGACCTTAAAGGGGTTCTAGCACACCAGGTCTCCAGTGTTCCCCACCATTGCCTTAATGTTAACATCATGTTCATTGTTCACATGATTACTGTGGCTCATGGTCACATAAGCAAAGTGAAAACTCTGAGCTGTGATGTCAAGCAGAAGCATGTGACTGCAGCAGCCAACTAGTGGCTGACGTGGTGAGAATTTGACTGCCATTTCCAGAAGTAAACAAATGACCAGGGAGAGAAAGTCTGCAGTCACCGTTTGTACAAAGGTGAAGAAGAAGGTGAGTATGATTTTTTTTTTTATTTTAGTTGGGCGACAGTACCTTCCTTTTTTTTTTTTTCTTTTAACACTTGAACAATTCCTTTACATGTTAACTTCTATTTAACTATTTGTTTAATTCTTTTGCATACTTTTTTATTTTACTATTTTTGTATTTTTTTGTATTCTGTTAAGGGAAAACAGTTTTATAACTTTATATTACACCTATAATTTATTAGCATACAATGTCAATACACTATACTAGTTCCAGCAATGTCCTAGCACTATTTCAGCACAGGAAAACTGCAAAATCGCCAGCCCTCTGCAGTGATGGCAAAAGACATCAGGTTGTTATTAAGGGGTTGAGTAGTGCTGAATTAGAGCTAAAGCAGCCTTTTGGCCCCTTCATTCTTGGCATGGTAAGGGTCCAAGAGGTTGGACACCTTATTGACAGGGACATGGCTAGAAAGTTATATCCAGGGCTTATATTCCAGATAAAATGTTTGCTTCCACGAACCAGGTCCAAACTGGAACACCGGCGGGTCTGCTCAACTGTATGCGTAGCCTCAGGATGTGCATACAGTTGAAAACTGTTCATGAGAGCTGCACCCGTAAACTAGGCAGTGGCCTAATGAAGCTACCTCATTGCGTCACTGCCTCTTCTAGGCCCCCAAACTGAGCCTAAGAGATGCTGACAGGAGCATCCCAGTGCTAGTGGCATTATGACGTCATGCTGCTCATTTCGGACAGAAGTAAGAATTGCAAAGCATTCAAAAGGGGAACAGGGAGGTGAGTAATATTTATTATTTATTATTATTTTATTATTATTATTATTATTATTATTATTATTATTTAATGGAGGTCTATATATCTATCTACATACCTACCTAAGGGGCTATATATCTGCCTACCAAAGAAGAGGAACTTTATACCTACCTAGCTAGCTCTATCAAAGAAGGGGATCTACTTACCTAAATAGGTGACCTATATATATTACTGCTTCACAAGGGGACCAATATACCTACCTATAGTGGGACCTATGTACCTACCTACCTAAGTAGGTGACTCGTATACTTTCCTACCCCTCTATTGAGGGGAACTTTATACATACCCTCTTACTACTGTGTAGATCTATATACCCATATACTATCCACTACTGCTTTGAATGTGAGTCTACCATCATTTTATAGACAATCATCTTGTCTCATTATAAATCTCATAAAAAAATTGACTTGCAACTATTTAGCATATGCTTAGTTATGCAGATTCTTGTTATGTAACTGAATTGTTACCATTTTGCTCCTAAAAATCTAAATTTTAATTTTTATTACTTTATTAGAATTTTTGAAATTCACCTTTGGCTTCCAACACTGCCTGAATCCTTCTAACAATGCTCTTTATCAGATTAAAGCATATTTTTACCGATATCTGATCTTAAGTCTCTTCTACACATTTCTAATGTTGTTACATATTGGTTGACTCACTTGGGTACAAATACAGCTATTTCTTGAACTCTACCCAGAAGCGTTCGATTGGGTTGAGGTCTGGGGACCAATCCAGCAACTCTACTTCACTGTCATTGTGTCATTTATTCACCAGATTAGGTCATTGCCCTGTCGGAACTCCTTTTCATACCCTTAGTATTTGAGTGTACAAAGTAACTCATCTTGAGGGATACTCACATATAGACCACCATTGATCCTGGTCAAGTATCCAATACTTTTTTTTATCTGTTAGCCCCCTTCTACCTTGATTCTTCCAGATCCATTTGCACTCATCAGAGCCCAATCTATTGACTTTCCTCTCAATGCTCCAAATCACCTGTTAACAATCTTCTACTGTCTAATTTTTTGCAAACTCGAGCCAACGCTTCTTATGACAATATTGAAGCCGAAGCATAGACATCTGTGCCGTGTTGGTCCCACCAGAAATGATAGACCTTGTGATGAGTCGATTTTTTGGCTTTTTAATGGATTGATGACTTCATTTGGTATTCTTCTAACTGTCATGACCTCACATGATGCAGTTTGGTAATTATCTTGGACAAGAGACTGCTATTGATGAGCTGGATGATGTTGTTTCTCTTTTCTTGGGAAATCTTCATTGCTGCTCCTCGAACCATTGACCTTTCGCTTGTGAATCAACCCAATAACACACTGAGCTAATATGGAATGTGACAACAGATCTTGATTTGTAGTATACAAAAAGAAAAAAAATTATTCCACCACCAGGAGCAAAACAGTAACAATGTAGTTACATGGGAAGAATCTACATAACTAAGCATAAGCTAAAAAGTTGCAAGTCAAGTTTATGTATGAAATAGTCAAGATGATCGTCTATAAAATGATGGTAGTCTCACATTCAAAGCTGTAGTGGATGATGATATACAGAACCTGAAAGTCAAAAGTTCAAAACAGTGTTACTCTTTTGCTTGTCAGTGTACCTATTAAAGAGTCATGTTTACCTACCTACTGAGGGGACATACATAACTGCCTACTTACTGAGGGAGCTTATATAACTGCCTACCGACTAAGGGGGGCTATGTACCTATCTACTAAGGAGGTCTATATACCTACCTATCTACTGAGGGCACCTATATATCTGCCTATGAGGGAACCTTTATTCTTACCTACTTACTGGGGGCCTAGATACCTATCAACCTCTATTCCCTGTACCCGCTGAAGGTCATGCCTATGGCTGATCTTTTGGTGGTGAAGGGGACGAAGTTCAGGCCGCACTATATGATCCTGAAGTAGGGGCCACAGGTGCAGCACAACCCTCAGTGGGTTGGTACTGTTTCTTCCCCCAGGAAATGGTGCCCGTAAGCTGTGGCCTGTAACCCCTCTCCTGGGCCTGCCCACAACCATTGTGTTAACACCACACAAAATACAGCCCCCAATGATTATCCAAAAATGCCTCGCCTCCACCTATCACCCTATGGTACCCCCAATCAGAGAAGATGTCATTTGTGAGTCACTGGCTATAACTGCACTGTAATCACTTATATGTTTTCAGAGCGCTTGTGTACAACTGGTAGTCATTATATGGTGCTCACATCCAGTAATGATTTGGTTCTTGTTATTGATATTCTTGGTGTTGTGGGATTTTTTTTAGTAATAGCATGACGATAATACATGTGATATAGGTGTATTATTTCCTGACTAATACCTAGAGGTTTTGCACATAAATAAATGGTTCTGAAGAGGTAAATTTGTAAGAGCTGATTTTCATTGTACTGCTGAGCTGGTGGACAGTATTTATGCGAAGGACACGTAAAGTTACTAACAAGAACAAGAAATATATTTCATACCTCACAATGTGTCATGATTAGTGTTGAGCGATTATTATCGACAAAGTTGAAATCGGCACAGTTTTTATGTTGATCGAAATTTTTAGATCATGCGATAATTTAGGTTAAAATCTGTGCATCATCTATTAATATCGCGCCATTTTCGGCGCTTCCTGTTAATTTTGGCGGCCAGCAAATCAGCTTACAGAATAGAGCAGGGTGAGTGTGTGTGCGGGCGTTATTACTGGGATGTGTATGGTTGCGATTTGGGTGGAAAAAATTACAATGAAACCCCGTTTTTAGATAGAACAGCCCTTTCCTGTTCATGATCAGTGTCTCTCAGTAGGACGTGGCGCTTGCCTGTGTCCAAACCGCTCAGCGAAATTATTCTATTTCTTCACAGAGGGAAAGCTCTACTGTTAGCTGTGATTCCTTACAAACTTTGTTAGATCAGAGATTGGAAGATTTTATGTAGTTAGGTAGAGAATTTTATAGGAGCATCTTCCGCTGTAAAGTCACGGGGGGATAGCGGGAGGGTGGGGGGGGGGGCTCGGGGCGAACACAGACAAGCTTTTTTATAAAAAATATGGATATAGTTCACCCAAAACTTAGTTGGGAGACATTGCACCCGCAAAAGCTTTATTTTTTAACAGTTTTCTATTGAAATATTTCCTGGATATTTGGGCCAGCCTGAACTTATATTAGGGTAACATCTTTTCTAGAAACTGCAGGTCCCCTTTGGGTTAGGTGCAAAAACTCCACTTTTATTATCAGTATACATTTCAGATAGGTTGTTTTTTTTTCATTTTGCCCATTCCAGCTTTGTTGATATAGCCACCTTGCAGTTTAAATTAGAACCCAAAACAATTTTTGTAGTCAGCACAGGTTGTTTTAGGTGCCAAAAATACCTTTTATTATCCGAATAAAATTTCGATACGTTTTTTTTTTCACTTTGGCGCAGTACAGCTTTTGTTCATTTAGACACCTTGCACTTAAATGTGAATACAGCAATTTTTGTGGGTCACCACTGGGTGAATTGAAAGGTTCCAAAATACCTTTTATTTTCCGAATAAAATTTCAGATACGTGCTTTTTCACTTTGGCACACTAAAAGCTTTGTTCATTGAGGCCCCTTGCACTTAAATGTGAATACAGCCAATTTGTAGTCACCACAGGTAAATTGAAAGGTGCCCAAAAATTACCTTTTAATTTTCCGAAATGTGGCTTCTAAGTGGCATTTCTCCATCACCAAATTTTAATAGTGGCTGAGAAATCATATTTTATAATTTTTTGGGGTCATGTTGCTGTGAGTTTACAGAAATTTAATCATGGTCATTTGGAACAGAAATGTGGTTTTTTAAGTGGCATTTCCCCTCCAATTTTTTTAATAGTGGCTGGGGAAGTCATATTTATAATTTTTTTTGGGGTCATGTTGCTGTGAGATACAGCAATAATCATGGTCCTTTGGAACAGAAATGTGGTTCTAAGTGGCATTTCTCCCTCACAATTTTTAACAGTGGAGATAAGTCATATTTATAAATTTTTTGAGTCATGCTTTCTTTGAAATGCAGCAATACTACAACTCATATTCTAAAAAATGTTGTTTCTAAACAGACATTTGTTCTTCACAATTGTCCAAAATGGCTCAATGGTCATGCTTTGAATTTTTGAGGGCATTTTGCTGTGACATTTCAGCTATACTACAGGTCCCATTATAATTAAAATGTTGTTTCTAAACAGACATTTGTTCTTCACAATTTTCAAGAGTGGGGTCAAGGGTGATGGTGCTGTCAGAAACAGGAATAGGTTTGGGACAACTGTTAATGGACACATATTGCAAAATTTACTTGTTTTTGCAAGATCTTTAACATAGCTATCAATCCCTGTATTGGGACAACCCTTTTAATACAATGAAAAAAAGAGAAACAAAGACATGGTGGGATTACATACTATTTGAAATATGTGTTTTCTAGAATTAAACTACTAAAAAACTTTCATTTACAAAATAGCTAGTAAAAAAAAATTCCTCTGAATTGTACAAGGGAGGTACAGGAAAACTTGACCAGATGTAGGTTATTCAGAGGACATGGAGTATGGAGCACAGACAGAGAACAAAGTACAGAAACAATTTCCTCCAGCATGTTGAGTAAAATTAGAAAAGAATGCCAAGAAAAAGGGCACCTGGGTGGAACAGGAGCGTTAACCACCAGTATTTCCAAGTGAAGCTCAATTGGTCCGCACTCATACGGAGGGGCAAGCGCTACCCAGGACAGGGACAGTATATGTCCATTGAAACTAAAATGGTGGTTGAAAGACTCCTTTTTCGGCCCACTTTTTAATCTGGGGTCATGCAGGTTTGGCGCTCATGCTGTGGCCCAGGACAGGTATATTCAATGTCCGTTGAAACTAAAATGGTGGTTCAAAGACTCCTTTTTCGGGCACTTTTTAATCTGGGGGTCATGTAGGTTTGGAGCTCATGCTGTGGCCCAGGACAGGTATAGTCAATGTCCAGTGAAACTAAAATGGTGGTTGAAAGACTCTTTTTTCCGGCACTTTTTAATCTGGGGTCATGCAGGTTTGGGGCTCATGCTGTGGCTCAGGACAGGGATAGTCTATGTCCAGTGAAACTTAAATGGTGGTTGAAAGACTCTTTTTTCCGGCACTTTTTAATCTGGGGTCATGCAGGTTTGGGGCTCATGCTGCATTCCAGGACAGGGATAGTCAATGTCCAGTTCAAGTAAAATGATGGTTCAAATCATACTGCCTTCAGGCACTTTTTAATTTGTGGGTGATGCAGGTTTAAGGGTCATGCTGTGGTACAAGACAGGGATAGTGAATGGTCTGTGATTTTTTTTCTGTGGCTTTTATATTCTAAGTGTGTTGCCTAAGATGTAGCACGTATCCATTTTACTGTTGTGGATTTTAATTCCAGCTTCTCCAGCCCTGTTTGGGTGTAAGAATGAAGGTGTTGTTGCTCTCCCATAGACTTTAATGGTCATCGGCGATCATCTGTCGTCGACCATCGAATATCTTGTCGATGATGGCCGACTATCGACCATCGACCGATGTCGATAGCCAACGTAATCGCTCAACACTAGTCATGATAAATGCTGTGTGAGCACAGCACTATAGATTAAAATGTAACACAGATGCCCCATATGTTTTACAACCCTAGCAATGTCCCTGCCTATTGAAATAAAGTGATGGCATATTTTAGATATATGCCAATGTTTTCTTGCTCTCCAAAAGAATTAAATAATGATCAAAATACAGCAAATCATATAACAACTGTCCATAAACAAACATGTTTTGATCTTCTCTGTAAAGTAAGTGCATTTCACAAACCAGGTTGACATTCAAGTGAAGGACATTTAAAAGTAGTTTATCAGTTTAATCTGAGGAGTCATGGTGAAACTACAAAAAGGCTGCTGTGTTTGAAAGGTGAGCAACTCTGAAAAGGCAGAAGCTGATTTGATATAAAACCAGTGTTGCCTTTACTTCTCCAAGTTTTGTTGGCTCTGTGAGTAATATTTACATAAGAGATTGTTAAAACGTAAAGTCGTATTTAACTTGGCTTTCATATTTTGTTGAGCTTCTCACAATAGTAACAAGATTCCATAATCCTGGAATTAATAATGCATTACATTGTCTATTAAATAGTTATCATTTTGCCTTGAACTATTTTTTTAAGATATTAGAAGTCAAAATAATTAATCTGAGGTGTAAGTAGTATAAACTAAGCTGAGACCAACAAAAGCTTCAGATGACTAACTTGAAACTGCTCACTTCTAGAGAATTGCTTGTTATCCTTTACTGTTTACCAGATGTTGACTCACTGCAAGTAACAATCCAGTTAGGCTACGTGCACACGGCAATTGTAAAATATCATCAGATTCTGTTATAGAATCTGACCAGTATTTCACAATCAGTTTTAGTCTTTTACTGCTTTTTTGAGCGGATTTTGTGGTTGGTTCTCAGATTTCGGTCAGCCCATTAACATTGAACTGCACTATAATCCGCTGTTTTCAAATGAAATAAAACGGATTATAGAACAGGTTCTACGTTTTTTTAACGGATTTCGGATTTTAAATTTGACCTCAGAAAATCTGAACTGTGTAGACTAAGGCTATGTTCACACGGCTTATTTCAGAACGTATTTACGGTCGGATTTCCGATCGTAATACGTTCCGAAATCAGTTACAAATCAGTTGCCAATACGTGTCACAAAGTGTGGCACGTATTTCGTGTCGGAATTACATTCCCCATTCTACTATGGGGGTGATTCCGACGCGAAATACGGCACAATAAGTGACAGGACCATTGTTTTTCCGGCCGTATTGCAGCCGCAAATCCGCGGCACAATACGGCACGAAAATACGTGTCGTCTGAACGACGGCACATATTTCTCATTTAAATCTATATAAAATGACCTGAGACTTATTGGCCACTGATTTCGGAACGTATTTACGATTGGAAATCCGACCGTAAATACATTCTGATATAAACTGTGTGAACATAGCCTAAAGGTTGAATTTTCTATTGAGGTCTATGGAGATGATTTATAGTCAGATTTTTGCAAATTCTAAATACCGAATCTGCTTAAAAATGCGATAGTAAATCATTGTGGTGTAGATGTAGCCTTAGTTTCACAGATCAAGAGCTGTAAGTGTGTATGGTAAGGTCATATGCATAAGTGAATAAATCTGCAGAAAAAAAATCAATAAACAACCTACAATTTTTAGCCCTACCTGATAACCCTAAAACTATACCACTACTGTATATAAAATATCAGTAACAGAAAAGTGACACATTTTACAAAGCATATTTCATCACCATTATTGCCATAGAAAAATATATATTTATTTACCATTTTTCCATGCTGTTATTTAAAAAAAATCAATGTAAAGATTATATAAAAATAAAGCTTTATTTGGCAGAATACCTGAATTTGAGACAGTTTTTAGTGTTTAAACCTAACTTTTGGTTAGGAAAGGAGAGGAGGGACATCCTGTATGGGTGACATGTATGAAGATCGGTGCGTCAGAGCGCCCGTTTTCCGGGATTTTTAGTGAAAGCTGCGCTGAATTTATGTCGGCGCCCAAGGTGCGCTCATACATGCGGTGTAAAGTTCCCTGCGCCTCACCAGTGTGTGAGGTGCAGTGCGGGACTTAGGCACAGAAAGGACTGCGCATAACATGTATTACGATTCGAGACAGGCTGGAAATCAGCGAAAAATCATTAAACATGTTAGTGAAGAGCAAAAACAGTTGTCTTTCAAATGAATGAATGAATAAAGAGAAAAATCAAATCTGTCTAAGGCCATGTTCACACGGCTTAAAACTGGACGTATTTCAGTCTGTAATTATGCGCCAGAGTGCGCAAATTATGGGCTGAAAACGTCCCAATCATTACGGCAATCCACAGTTCTCAGAGAGAACTATGAATTACGTCTCCTCTCCCTGCTCGGCGAATACACCGAGGGGGGAGATAAGTGACATGTGAATTACCAGTGGCGTATACGCGCCGCCGGTAATACAAGTCTATGGGCCGGCGAGGTGCCGGCCTCCTGCTCCCTTCCCCGCTCCCGCCCCCGGCCACACGGCGTAATTGCGGGGGGTAATTACGTCCTGCAATTAAGCCATGTGAACCTAGCCTAAAAGCGATTAAATGTATTGAAAAAGTTGATCATTTAAAATAAAAGGCAAAATATATAAGATCGCTAAAGAAATAAATCTCAGCTCTCAGCTACGTGCGGCATGGAGTATGATTCAAAAAAATTTTTGATTAGGTGAAAAACATCTGAAAAAGAGCTCAAACCTTCTAAAAAAATACACAAATAAAATCACTAACAACGCGTTTGTCACCGTGACCAGCGCAACATCAGGAATTGGGATAATGAAAATTGCCGGGAAATACAGTAATTCAAATTCTGTAAGCACTCCTCATTGGTCAGCATAAAACAGCCAATCAGAATAGGAGCGACAGTGAACCATTATAACCTATTGAGTAGTGTTGACCAATCAAATGAAAAGGCGGGACAGTTCAAAATACATTAAAAAATTAAGAAAAGATCTGATTGGTTGAAGTAGCGGGGGCTTGGCTATCCCGGCCAATCAGAGCGTGAGCTACTTTGTCCCTTTGTAATCTATGGAGAGATTGGGGCACTGAAATCTCAACAACGTGCAGCATGGAGTATTAGTAAATAAATCGTTTTTATTAAGTGTAAAACATTCTCTGGAAAAGAGCTAAAACCTTCTATAAACATACATCAATCAAATCACTAACAACGGGTTTGTCGCCGTGATCGGCGCAACATCAGGAGTTGGGATATTGAAAATTGCCGGAAAATACAGTAATTCAAATTCTGTAAGCGCTTCTCATTGATCGGCAGAAATCAACCAATCGCAATAGGAGCGACAGTGAACCATTATAACCTATGGAGTAGTATTGACCAATCAAATGAAAAGGTGCTACAGTTCAAAATACAGTAAAAAATGAAGAAAAGAGCTGATTGGTTGAGCTAGCGGGGGCTTGGCTATCCCGGCCAATCAGAGCACGAGCTACTTTGTCCCATTGTAGTCTATGGACAGATCGGGGCAATGTAAAGTATATGTATAATAATTTCTTATAGAAGGCATATGGATGAACTGATTGATTGAGACCAGGCGGCAGATATGAATCCACCAATCATATGTATTGCGTCGATTTTGAGTGTAGCAAGAAGGGCACGATAGAAGGGCGCCCTAAAAGTTATTAATGTCTATGGGAAATATTCTAGTACTGTGATTGGTTGGGGGGAAGAGGGACTCGTCCTGCTTAGCCAATCAGCGGGTGAGCTACTTATCTCATAGAGTTCTATGGAGAAAAGAAATGCAGAGCGAGCTCTGTTTGAGATTGGCTAAGTTAAAAGAGGCACGATTATTTGGGCCAATGGGAGAGCGAGTGACGCTCTTATGGGTTTTCTAATGCAATCTATAATCAAACTGCACATGGCAGAAATAAAATGATAAGACTCAAGAAGTTGTACTGATCTGTATATAAAATGAACAATAATATGGGTGTAACAAAAATAAACAAATAAATATGAATTCAATGAATTCATTTTTATTTCTTTATTTTCGTTACACTCATATTATTGATCATTGGCTAACGAAAATAAAGAAATAAAAATGAATTAATTGAATT
The DNA here is from genome assembly GCA_025379985.1 of Phyllomedusa bahiana. Taxonomy (NCBI): domain Eukaryota; kingdom Metazoa; phylum Chordata; class Amphibia; order Anura; family Hylidae; genus Phyllomedusa; species Phyllomedusa bahiana. Next base: position 2,545 of record JAODAL010053446.1, on the reverse strand, counting down.
CATATTTATTTGTTTATTTTCGTTACAGAATGAGTAGACTGGAACTTGCTGCCATCCTGCCCACTCATTTTCATGGGAATTCAGAATATAGTCAAACAAACCCATTCAGCTATATTCGAAAGTCTCACAGAAATTAAAGGGGAAGAGAGACGCAAGAGCTGCCCTCCTCATTCTGTAACATTATGAAAAAGGAGTTGACTTTGTGGATCACTCTTTTAAGAACATTTCTAAAAAGTCTTTATTAACTCCTTAAAGGTGTTGTCTCACCATGAAGATCATAGTTGAAAATGTGGGAACCAAAAATCTAAGGATGGACGTCCTTGGTTACTATTGGCAAAGTGCTACGGTTTTAGAGAACGGGCTGGTTTACATGTGCTTAGCAACGGTGTTTGTTTACTGGTCAGGGAAGCATTCTGTCCTGCCCAGGTCGTGCACATGCAAAGGAAAGGCAGTTAAGAGGAGGGGCAGGGATGTGTGTATTGGCAGGCAAGGAGGAGAAGCAGTGAGAGGACATGCAGGGGGGTTGTGTGTATTGTATCCTCTTCAAATGTTCTCCTCCTTGCCTGCCAATTCACACATCCTGCCCCTCCTCTTAACTGCCTTTCCTTTGCATGTGCACGACCTGGACAGGACAGAAATGCTTCCTGACCAGTAAACAAACACCGTTGCTAAGCACATGTAAACCAGCCCGTTCTCTAAAACCGTAGCACTTTGCCAATAGTAACCAAGGACGTACGTCCTTAGATTTTTGGTCTCCACATTTTCAACTATAATCTTCGTAGTGAAACAACCCCTTTAAGTTGAACGCCTGAAAAATACTTGACCCACATATTTTTTTAGTTTTTGCCTCCTTGCGTTTTACCAGTTGTAACTTTTTTATTTTTTTCAATGACGCAGTTGTATGAGGCCTCGTTTTATTCGGGATAAGTTGTACTTTTTGGGGGAATAGTTTAAATTCACTTATAAATTATTGCAGAATTTAAAAAAAAAAAAATCAGTTTTCTTGTTTATTTTCAATTTTTTTTTCGACACCATTCACATTTCACACTTTATTATACAGGGTATTACTGTAATGTGGATATCTAATATGTATAGTTTTTTGTGTCTAATTTACTCAGAATTGTTTATTATTAAATTTTTTTTATTATTTATTTTGTCTATTTTTCTACACTTTTTATGTTTTTTACTTTTTTTTTTTTAAATCCCATAAAGGGATAACTGTTTTACACTTAAATATATGAATATGCTAATGCATTATAATCTGTGTCAGTTTGACACAGGCAGCATTCAGGGCAGCACACACTGTGCCCCTATCAGTGGCTTGTTACACAGACAGCCCTGGGGCTACTCTAGGTCCCCAGGGCTGACTGTGCAGCCATTCCCCAGGCTCTGTCGGGTCACGAGAGCCCCGATCACCTGACAGAGCAGGGAAAAGCACTTTGCTTATGCTGCAGTCACCTCCCCCCGCTCCAAAACACTTGCAGAGGCTGTGCTGGGAACAAGGCTGTGAAGTACAGCTCTGTTCCTAGCCTAGCTGCGGCGCTGGGAGCCGCAAACTCGAATGTCTGCAGCGACATCAAAAGACTAAGGGTGCTTTCACATAGTGCAGTTTTAACTGCGCTCCAATTAAACTGCCTTTATTACCAGAAAGCTTCTTTCAGTTGTCTAAATTGTTCAGAAAGGTGTTTCAAGTAAGTAATCAATGACTGTGTTTGAAGTCTTGTGGATTACAAACACACTAATTTGATTACTCACTTGTAACACCTTTCCATACAGTTTAGATAAGTGAAAGAAGCCTGCTGGTAATAAAGGCAGCTTAATTGAAGTGCAGTTAAAACTGCACCAAAACTGCACTGTGTGCAGCTGCATTTTGGTGAGCTTTTCATGTGTTTTTGTTTTTTGTGCAGAAAGGCACAACAAGTAATGCTGTACATTTCTGCATAAAAAAATGCATTCAAAAAACGCATCCAAAACTCACTGAAAAACCCACCCTAAGACTTTCTTTAGTGCCCATAATTATTTTGGCAGTTCTATGTAATTAAAAATTACATATAAAATCTTGCCCTCTAGCTATAATAATAAAAAGATAAAGCTCCTGAACTGAAGAGCATGCTAATCTCAGTTTACTGATAGTGCCACGAGAAGAGCTTATCTTCATGTTGTCTCATTACTAATTTAAGGTAAAGACAAAATGATCACTCTATTGATTTCTGAATAGGCCTAGATAAAGATTAAACTAGACCGAGAAGACAATGAAGAGCAAGACATTGAAAGGATGTTTTAATTTTTTCTGCACTGTAGGTGGAAGGGTTTCAGTTTGCTCGGAATAGAACTGTCAAGCAATCCTTACTGCTGTGCTTTCAGATCTCACAAAGGGTAAGTCAGAGGTAAACCAGGAAGTTATGTACATAGGGGACATTTAAAAAATATATAAAAAACAGCCACCTATTTAAATAACAAATACATAGAAAAATGTATGGTAGTGTCCATATAATTATTATGTGCTCTCCAATTCAATATACTATACAGTATGTACTTCTTTTCG